>JAJNNQ010000048.1:442500-670000 GCA_027886175.1 Phylloscopus collybita
CCACCAGCCAGGGAAGGGCTGGGGCCACGTGTGCTCACTGCTACAGAGAGGGGGCTTGTGCACAAAGTCAGGAACAAATGACAGATATTGCAGAAAACCCCTGTTCCCCACATTTGGCATCAATCTATATTCTCTTGGAGAGCCAACTATTGCTCCTTTGAGGAAGGGACAAAAGAAATATCATCGACAAGGTTTTCAGCTTCCTTACAATATTCTGTAAAACAAATGTGCCAGTGTATCAGAAAATACAGATGTTGCAGCTGTCATTTGGGATAACCCGATTATCCTTTTATTTCTAGTTTTGTTCAAAATAAATTAGCTGTGGTAGCCTGTTCAGAGAGATAATGAGGGTCAGGCTAAACAGCAGAACGTAGGAAGCGTTCTCCAGGTCAGAGCCACACCAGGCTGCAGAGCCAGCCTTGTGCTCAAGCCTGCTCATCACACTGTGCCCAGGCCCTCTGCTCCCTTCCCAGAGCCACTGAGAATGAAGATGAAATGCCCGTGGGGGAGGAAGGTGGTGCAGGAAGGAGCTGCCGGGCTCCTTCCCCCGCGGGCAGATGGAGCGCTGCGGGCAGGGCAGGGCAGGGCAGGGCACACCGGGCAGGGCAGGGCAGGGCAGGGCAGGGCAGGGCAGAGCCCGCAGGGCAGAGCCCGCAGGCAGGGCAGGGCAGGGCAGGGCAGGGCAGGGCAGGGCAGAGCCCGCAGGGCAGAGCCCGCAGGCAGGGCAGGGCAGGGCAGGGCACACCGGGCAGGGCAGGGCACACCGGGCAGGGCAGGGCAGAGCCCGCAGGGCAGAGCCCGCAGGCAGGGCAGGGCAGGGCAGGGCACACCGGGCAGGGCAGGGCACACCGGGCAGGGCAGGGCAGAGCCCGCAGGGCAGAGCCCGCAGGCAGGGCAGGGCAGGGCAGGGCACACCGGGCAGGGCAGGGCACACCGGGCAGGGCAGGGCAGGGCAGGGCAGGGCAGGGCAGGGCAGGGCACACCGGGCAGGGCAGGGCAGGGCAGAGCCCGCAGCCTCTGCGGGCGCTCCCCGGCCGGGCCGGCGCTGCTGCGGGGCTCTCCGGGGGGAGGTTTTCCCTGCGCTGGGCCTGGCCCGGGAGCGAGGCGTGGCTGCTGTGCTGCGGGTGCTGTCCCGCCGGGGAGCCGGGTCTGGCCAGGGCTCCCCCGCTCCGGCTGAACACTCGGACCGGGAACTGCTTTGCTTCTGGGGCCTGAGCTCAGTCCGATTAACAACTGCATCCAGGGCAGTCTGTGTGCAGATGCAATGCCCCCGTCCCCATTGGTAACTCCACTCGCTTTTCAACAATAAAAAAGTGAAGACGTTTTCTTTGCAAGTCTGATGTTATTTTGGCAGCTGTAGAACATGTCAATCTTTGCAGAAGCTAATTCTTCTGAATCAGGCCATAGTCAAATCTCTTTTTTCTAACTGTAGATATTTAAAGCCGAAATGATTAGATAATCCTGAATACAAATTAATAAAGCCCAAGAAAAAGGAACAGGGAAAACGAGCCACTTTAGTGAAGTCCCATTCCATATGTTCTGACAAAAATAATGCAAATAAAGGCAGGTGTAGGTGTGCAGCAGGACTGGAGTGCGACTTTGCAGACTCAGAGGTTGGCACCCTCGGTTTGCCTGTGCTCTGCACGATGTTCTCCTGTTCCCAGAGGGGTCCCCTCACGCCTGCAAAGCGGCTCCCGGGCTGCAGCACTTGCTCCGGGCGGGCTCCAGCTCCTGGGGCGGGGAGGAGCCGCTGCCCGTAGCCATCCTCTCGCCTGTCTGAGCCCCAGGGCGGGTGATTGATGAGCCGCTGGCTCCTGCCCGGCTGACAGGGACCGGCTCCGGCCACCCAGGAGCCACCGCCGCCCCCGATGGAATGACAAGTTTTACTGCTCAGGAGTAACCTCGAGCCCGGGGAGCGCGGCTGAGGGGCCGGGAGGGCGGAGCGGGGCTCGGCCTCCAGCACCACAGACAGAGCTTGGGCTCGGCCCCGCAGCTCCCGGCGGTGCCAAGCTGCCCCCGGAGCGGCCCTTCTCTCCTGCGGGGCTCTGCGGGGAGGCTCCCAGCCAGGAACGGTGAAGCGCTGCCTCTGGGCCAGCAGCTGAAAGGAGCTCAAGCTCTCAGTCCCGGGAGTGTGTTGGCACCGTGGGGAATTAGAGGGGCAGGAGCAGTGAACCAGCACGGCAGGAAGGTGCTGAGCAATGCTGGGGCTGGACACTCCCCACCCAGCAGGGCTGGCTGCCCACACGCTCATAAATATTCTCCATGCAGGCAAGACCGGCTGGGTTTTGATGGTGGTTTTGCTAGAGAGCTTTTGCAGGGATCTTTATCATTCAGTGTCTGTGTAAAACACTTTCCAGAGTCTAAATTCTGCTATAGAAAAACTATATATCAAATGCCCCCCTCTGCTGATACACTGGGCAGGAGTTGCCAGCCTGTGCTGACAGCCAGCTCCAGGCAATATGATAGATATGTGGCTAATAATCAATCGATACTTTTGTTTAGGCCTCTGTCTATCAGTCTGGCATTGTGTGAACTAATTAGATGATAAAATGTGATGAATGTGTATTAAAGTCAGCTTCCTCCTGTTAGCACTCCAGGGACCCTTTCCATTTTCTAGCTGACCTTTTAGATCTCAGCTTTATTGTACGTGAACGCAATTAAATCAATTTGTCAGATATTTGCATTGCTCCTGCTAGTTCAGAATTCAATTAGTCAGTGTCACTTTACCGTCCTTGTCAGCCTCTGCACCAGCTCGGGGGAAAAAAGCAACAAAAACCCCACCCTAAAAAGCCTGTTCAAACCAAACCAAATCATACCAAAACTCGGCTCCTCTCTCTGTGGCTCCTTCCTCCATGGCTCACGCTGTTTCCTGCTGCTGCCCCGTGCAGAGGCTGCATCCCAACTGGTCCACAGGGCTGGGACACCCGAGGTTCCCCTGCCAGCGTGGAGGGGACCTGGCTGGAGCAGGCAGACCACAAGAGGCTGCTGGGGCAATTAGCAGGCACCCCTTGTTACCACTGCTCTGTGCAGAGTGAAATCTTGTCTGGCAAAATTATTCCCAGAAGCAGAATGAACCTGCAGCAGCCATCGCCACGCTACAAGGGTTTTAACAATATTCAAATGAGAGCCAACCTTGGCAATTATTTTTCTTCCTGCTGCTCTGAAGTGATGGCTCCTTTATCCATATTTTATCAGCCAGCAAGGAGCTCTGATAGTTAAGATTCTGCTGCTTGCTTAGATCCATGAGAGCACATCCTGCAAGTCTGTTTGAAATTAGCACACAGGAGCAGGGCTGTGAGCCAGGGCTTGGTCTTTGCCCTCCCCACTGGAATGGGGAGTTACTCTTAATGCTGGGGCTGGCAGGGTGGGAGCTGGACCGATGGTCCCCGAGCAGCACCCCTCAAGCTAGGCTCCTTGGCACTGCCTCCAGCCCCTGCCCCCAGCCCTGCCTCCACCCTCACCCACAGCTGGTGTGTGGCAAGACAGCCACGGCCATCCTCCACCTCCTTGGAGCTAAAAACTCCCATGGGGGGTGCCAGCTCCAGGCACTGCCAGAGCACTGTGTAATGCTCCTGCTCTGTCTGAGCTGGGCTCAGCCTCATCAGTCCCCCAGGTCTGACCCAGACCTCCTGCTGCAGTACAGGAGCCACCCTCTCCATAGCCACCCTGGATGGGCTTTGAGCCAAGCTGTCTCTGGAAAGCACTTGCAAAGGGCTCTGCAGATATTTCCAGTGAGAAGCTATTGCTGGGGCCCCACAGAGTGGAGAAATGCCACTAGGGAGAGCCCCAGGGAGGGGCTGGGGCAGGGGATGGGAGCTGCTGCCCTGCTGCTTTGAGCATCACGCAAGAGAGGGGAGATGAGGCTCAAGGGATCTAATGTTTGGATGAGAGGAGCTTTGCTTGCACAAGCTCACCTTCCTTCTCGGGGTTCTGGCTGGGATATGAATATCTGCACCATGCCAGGTATAATTAACAGATGGAACTGGCTAATTATGTCCTTTGCATGTGCGCAGAAGACGCAACTGTTAATTGCTGTTTGCACATTTATTATTCTGAGCACCAAGGCCGCTGGCATTTACTGTGACATGTGCCCTGTTCAAAAACAAACACACCGTGCTCCTGTCTGCGCTCTGGGAGCATTGAAGGCCTAATGAATCTCAGCTGCTCTGCTGCCCTGTGCTTTGTCAGGGTGCCTGGAGGGAGGGTGCCAGTGGCAGCCCCCAGACCCCAGTGATGGAGCTGGGGCCTGGCTGCACGGTGGGGACAGCACTCCAGGCTGTGCAGGGGAATAGGTTCACAGGGAACCAGCCACTGCCCCACTGCCAGCATCACAGGGCTCTGAGTGCTCCTCACTGAGCTCCAGAGGCCCTGGAACTTCACAGGGTTCTTCTGTGGATGGCTCAGGAGCCAACACAGAAACCCTGGACATTTATGGGACTGTCCTCAGGTGCCACTCAGTGTCTGCCAGCTGGAAGAGCTGAGACCAACTGCAGGTCACAAGTTGCTTCCAAAATGCCCACCATGAGTTGGGGCATCCAACATGCCAAAGCTTTTTCACTTCTGAGCAAGTCCCAGCTCCCACCTTATCCCCAGCTCCGCTCCAAAATCATCAGCAGGAGCAAAACTTCTCATCAGGGCAGACTCCTCTGGACCTTCCCTCAGCTTTGGGTGAGGGCTGGCCTGCCCAGTGAGAAGTGAGCCCACATGCTGCTGGATTGGGGGGCAGCAGGGACTGAGGGGGTACGTCAGCACTGCCCTGGGCCTGGCTGGGCACAGGGTGAGCCCTGTTGGAGCACAACCCACAGTGAAACTGGGCATGGGCCAGAAAACCACCCCGCCTCTCTCTGCCTCTCTAAAACGCAACAAGGAAAATAACAACTATGCTTTCAAAAGCAATGGTTAAATCTCGAATCTTGAATAAGTATCTGTTTGAGATCAGCGCTTGGAGCTCAGCAGCGTGTTATATAAAACATTGGAGAGGAATAGCAGAGGAATTTCTACCTTTTCTGTGAAAGAGTTGAGATGTATTTCAATGAGCACACTTTCACCAAGGGGTCTGAGCTAACAATCTCCAGGTGAATGCGTTCCTTTATGATTACAGAAAGCTGTCTCTGTCATTTCCAGAGAAGCAGGACATGCTGCATAAACCTCTGCTCCTCGACTTGCCAGAGGTGAGAGACCAACCCCAAAGCAGCACAAAGAGGGTTGGAAACAGCCACGGGAGAAAGGAGGGAGCCCGAGCCCACAGCCCTGGGCTGAGCAGCTCTGGGAGTGCAGCGGCTCAGGGAAGGCAGCGGCTGCTTTCCCATGGAGCTGCAGGTCACTGCACCCATGTCCCCTCCTGCAGTGGCAGAGCTGTGCTGCTGCCATCCCAATGCTGGTGCTGAGCACCCCAATCCCTGGGAAGGTCAGGGGATGACCTGCTCAGATCACTGATGAGTGCCGCTGCTCGGGAGTGTCGAGCACCACACACTTTAGAAAACGTCCTGCCTGAGGCATGGGGATGCCAGGCATGAAAAGCAATCCCTCCAACCTGACCCCACCAGCAAAACTATGGATTGGAAATTTCAAAATCTTGGAAATGCAGCAGTCGAGTTTCTAACGCTGATGTTAACTCAGACCAAATTGAATTTAACTTGTCCATTTTACATAATATGTCTTGATGTACACTTTGTCATGGAACTCAAAATAGGAAGTATTTACTTGTTCCAAAGATGATGAATTTGTGTTCCTGTTACAAATACATATTTTACACGCCTTTGACTGATGACTTTCAGAGCCCAGTGTAGTGTTGTGATGCAGGTTTATATTTTCAGAGCACAGAAGGGGAGGGGCAACATGGGCAAGAAGGGAATAAAACCCACAAGTGAGCTTGGCATTAAACTGCCTCAGAGCCTGTATTCCTGCCTGTCTGGGGCAGGTCCCCCTGGGTTGGCAGCTCAGCAGAGCCCCTGGCCCAGGGCATGGAAGCTGCTGGGGCTGGTTGGACCCCACTGCAGTGATTTTGGGGGGACTGGAGGGAGATTCCTGGCTTGGGGCTGATCAGACCCAAAGTTGGGCTCCTACAGAAAGGGAGAGACTGTGGAGCAGGGACCAATGAGTGCCCAGGCCATAAGCTGTGATATTCAGGAAATGTTTAGGCTCTTTTCAGGGAATTTAATTAAAATATTAAGGAAGCAGAAAATGCTGTAACAGTTTCTTTACTTGCCTTTTTTTTTTTTTTTTAATTTCTTCATTTAAACATGCCCAACTTGGTCCTGGGTACTTATAATCTGCTCCAGTATCAACCTGGTGATTTGGATAAAATAATCATAGACCAAAGTGGGATTTTCTACCCTCAGAAGGCCCCAGAGGCACAGAGGGTCTGTGGGGAGGATTTGGGAGGGTGATAGGAGGTGGTAAAAGGAGAATAAGGTGAACTCCTGCATGGAGATGCCCTTCCTCCCTCCACTGCTCTCCATCCCAGGGGGTCACGAGAGCTTCCCGTGGCTCCAGCAGCAGCCCCTGGTACTGTGCAGGGACTGTCCACAGGTTCCATCTCCTGCCCGTCCCATCTGTGCACAGGGAGCTATTCATTATTCCTGCCGGTCCCCCTGTGATAAATGTTTTCCAGATCAGTTCTAAATGTCCTTTTGCAGAGCCTGCTCCCATCCGTCCCTCCTGCACCACTGGGCAGAGCTCTGGGTTGTGCCAGAAGAATTACAATTCTGCACCACAGAAGGAGGAAGCAGAGCTATTAATTTCCTAGCAAGTCTGCAGGGCACTTCCAGGACGGATGCTGCCTTTAGTGAATGCTGCTCATTTCTGGATGGAAGGGGAGTGCTTGCACCAGTCAGGTCCCCAGCACCACCCTACACCACCCCTCATGAGGGGCCACACACAGTGCACCCAGGCAGGTGAGGGGGACAAGAGCTGAGTCCCAGGGGAGACCCTCCTCCAACCAAGGGGCTGGAGCAGGGATGGGTTACACACCTGGCAGCCAGGAACACCAGGCAGGGGAAGGGCAGAAGGCAGGGTGGGTAGAATTGTCTAAACACTCCAATTCTTATAACTGAAGCAAGTGTGAATCATTTGAAATGCCAAAACATTGACATGTAATGAGTTATACCCCAGTGTGAATTCAATGCTGCCTCGGGGTGCCACTCAGCAGGAGCTGCCACAGCACATGCCTGGAGCACCAGAGCAGCAGGGGCAGCCGGCCAGGAGCCTCCCACTGCTCCCAAGGGGCTGCCCCCATCCCAGCAGGCTGCTACTGCAGGGCTTGGCATGAGGCTGGTCCTCTCATGCTGTGGACAGGGCAAGGCAGAGCTGCAGCTTTGCATGGCCCTGTGCAGCCAGGTGTGGTGGGCAGGGTTCCCTGAACCCACTGAGCCCCTCGCCCTCTCTCACAGGCTCTTGACTGGCCCTTGCTGGGAAGGAGGTGGCGATGGGCTGCTGGAGGCCAGCCTGTACTGGTACCCTGTGCCCACAGCTGCCAGCTGAGGAGGCTTTTCCTTTGCTGACTGCTGCTGTGGCAGCTGGACTGGCTGCTCCCACAGCTCCTGCCCTCTGGCCCTGCTGACAGTGATCCCAGTTCTGCATCCATCTCATTACTGCTGTGTGGTGGGAGCAGGGATGTGCAGGGCATCAGTCCTGCCATCAGCCATGCTGGCAAGAAATATGTTCACAACTTTCCCTCCAGCACTGCCCCTTTAGCCCACACACCGGCAGCAGCTCTGTGATTGCCTTGGATGGATGAGGAGAGCAGGCCACCATCAGGTGTGGGTTAGCTGCAGTAGGCACGTGCATCTGCCTTGGGGATCCAGGTGCCTGGTGCCAGTGAGCAGGGCCCACACAGGGACCCGGCAATGAGCAGCTGCTAGTGCCACCAGGGCAGGGCCAGGCTGGGCTCTGCCAGGCTCAGAGCCAGGAAGCAAATGCCAGTGGCAGGGATGTGGCTCAGCACATTGCAGCTGCACTTCCAGGACAGGTGGGTGGGGTTGGCTCTGGGGTGCCCAGTAAGTACCCAGCAAGTCCCTGTCCCTTATCTGATGGTCCCCTGTCCCAAACCTTTGCTCCCACACAACCACGTGAGGCTGTCTGCCAAGCAAGTCAATACAAATCAATCAATGTTTGCACCCTCTCAATAACTCTATTACACCCTCAAGGACAGATCTAAACCACCCAAATGGGCCCGAGGCAGCTGCTGTGCTGCCAGCAGAGCAAGCGCGCCAGGGACTGTAAATCACGCAACATTAATATTGTCACTGACAATGAAAATCTCTGTATTGCCACGTCTGCCCGCCAGCGCTGGCCTTCAGATGTGCTTCCTGAGCACCCACGCTCCTGCAGCCACAGCAGAGGGTGGGTGAGGGACACGGAGCAGGCGGGGGCCACGGTGCCTTTGCAGGCAGCCGAGTCCGGGCAGCCTGGCAGGGCTCAGGGAGCTCACCCAGCAGGGCCCACCCCGTGCTATCCCAGAGCAGGAGGGTGAGCAGTGACCCCTGGAACTATGCAAACAAAACCTTCTCTGACAAACCTGGAAAGGCAGACACCTTTATACCCATCACATGTCCTCCAGCCCCAGCTCTGCTCTGGGCTCCCAGCCCTGCCCACAACACAGGGGGGGTTTTCTCAGCCAAAATTCAGAACAGGGCTGTGCATCCTCAGGATGTCCAGAATCTGCAGAGCAGCAGAGGCAGGAGGAGGAGGAGGAGGAGCAGAGGGCACAATAGCTGCAGAGAACTGACAGTGACTTGCATTCCTGGCTCCAGCGAGGAGAAGAACTGGGCTGATGGCCACAGCACTGAGGCAATGCCAGCTGGAGATGGAGCAGAGAGTGCAGGAGAGGCCCCAGAGCAGCAGGGCCTCTGCTTTCCCTCAGATGTTATGAAAAGTGTCGAGCTGGGAGATTGATGGGACATGCAGGGACCTGTTGATGGAGGTGGCTGAGCCTGGGTTTGGAGGATGCAGAGGGAGATAAAGCACTTTGGAGCATGGCAGAGAGGAGGAGCTGACCATCAGGGCAGCTGCCTGGCCTGGAGCCCTCCCTGCCCACCGGTACAGAGAGCTGCCCGAGCCCAGCGAGCCAGCACTGCTGCCTCCCACTGCTCCCCTCAGCCGGAGCAAACACGGCCTCCCGTGGCCACACCAGCCTCAGCTGCCAGGATTCAGGCCAGGACAGCATCGCTTTTGGCATTCTTTAGATGTACGAGACACTGTTAGAGCCAGAGCTTCCGAGTCAGCCCAGCAGGACAGAAAGGTCAGAAGACATTCTGTCGCCTGTAAATAAATAATAATAAATTACCATGTTTCAGCACACTCAGGAATGCCTCTGCGTGCAGAAACATCAGGCTGGATTAGTGCACAGCAGTGACATGGGGACAGGAGGGTGCTGTCACCATTGCCTCTCTGCCTGTGGTGAAGGGCACGTCCTGCCACTCCAGCAGCTCTGCTGCAGCTGAGGTGTCACTGTCACCTGATGGGCAGCACCACAGAGCCCCGCTCCTCCCTCATGTGTCCAAGACAGACACCACCTCAGTTCAGGAACATCCCAGCCCAAGGGAGCAGAGCAGGGCCTTGAGGAGCAGAGATGGCTGCAGCAAGACCAAGGCTGAAGGCACTGCTCCCAAAAGGCCCCAGGGGAGATGAGGAGCTCCTCCAGCTGCATCTCCCAGGAGATGAGCCCTCCACTCCTGCAAGTTTCAGAGCAAACTGGAGCTCATTCTCCCCACCATCCCACAGCCCCTCAGCCCCGGCAGCTGCTCCATCCATCGAGTGCCTTCTTGAGGTCTATACGAGCATTCATATGGAAAAGATCTACTCCTTTGAGTCATTTTTCATTAGTTGCAATACTACTGAGCAAAGCAGGGCTGGTTTTGTAAATTAAAATGGGTTGCAGTTCAATACAGAATACTTCATTTGCAGCCAAGTTAAATAAGAGAATCGACATAAATATAATGCAATTACTTTTGCTACTTTCATAATGCCTTTATGAGGCAGATAACCATCCCCATGAATACATTATCCCTCAGTATCTCTGCATCATTTCTGGACTTAACTCTTTTGAGTAGTATCAGAAGAATGGATACATTTAATTAAGTATCTTATTTTAGAAGTCAATTTTACAATGATCAGGAAGCAGTATCTTTAATTTTCAGTCATGGAAGAGGCTTTCTTTCTGCCTCCAGACTGTTGTAATTTTAAGAATGCAGACTTGAACAAAGCCACTACATGTGTGTGCCTTGCAGGACGCGCTGTAGAGCCTGGGTGTCCCTCTGTCACCAGGCCAGGGAGGGCTCCCGGGGTGCCCAGAGTGCTGACTGTGCAGGCTGCCAGCCCGGCTGCAGCCCTGGGTGGGCAGTGCCTGCTCTGCCCAGGCTGTGAGGTGACCCCGTCCAATGGCCAGGACGGAGCAGCCGGTCCGTGGGTGGGGACACGGGGCTGAAACCCGGCGGCCGTGCCCGGAGCCGCAGGCGGCAGAGCCCTTTGCTGAGCTGGGCGTAGCATCCTCCCTCGGCAGGGCGCTGAACGCCCCGCGCCGAGCCCTGACAAACCGGGGGGCTGGGATGCACAACCAGGCTGCAGGGCAGCACAGGAGCTGGCACTCTGCTTTGATGATGCATTACACTTACCACACATTTTTACATTTCTGCCACCTTCACAATTAATTTTCAGTGCTCCAGCACCCCAGCCCACCTTCACCAACTCCCTTCATTAGCAGGGACTTCTAATCAGCACAGAGCTAATTGCAGGTCTCCTGGGAGAAAGGCAAGCTTGATAAAGCACATTTCTAAGGGGATCATTGTATTCATGTTCCTCTCAGCAGACGTTTCATGTAGGGACCAGGAGAGATGTTACAGGGCAGGGAGATGGGATGGTAGCATGGGGAGACAAAGGACAGGGAGCAGAAGGACCCTTCAAGCTGTGCCTTGGGTGTAGGCAAGGAGGGGAGAGCTGGGGGCTGGCCCAGCCCCTACCCCAGCTGCTCTGGGCCCTCCCAGCCCCTCCACATCCCCTTCTGCACAGAGACAGCATCACAGGGTGACAGCCTGGGCACTGTCTCAGAAGCCTGGCTCCACCACAACAGAAACCATGGAGCTGTTCTGGCTGGGAACAGCATTCTAGGGGCAGGTGCTCAGTGGTGAAAAGAAGTATTTCATTTTTTAAAAATCGTTGAAAAACATAAATCTTCATTAAATTAGGAACATGCAGGTCTTAAGAGTCCCAAAGGCAGAAAGCCCCAAGAAGGTCCCTGACCACCCAGAGGGACCCACTGCAGACATAGCTGGGCCTGCTTCCAAGAGAGGGGGGAATGCTGTGTGCATGCTAAAACCTGCTCACATCACCCTGTTTTACTTCAGTCTTAAAATACAGAGCGTAGAGAGAGAACCAAATTCCTGAAACTGGACTAAAACTCCTTTGAAATGTGCTTGGTACCGGAGCAGATGGAATCTGTCTCCTCCGGGAGGGGCCTCTGCAGGCACATTCCCTATATTTGCTTTTACATCACTAGCTATTTTAGACTCACAGTGCCACTTCTCCACGAGCAGCCAGTAAAAATATCCCGTGGAAAGCACTGGTATTCCTACCTCTGCACTTGGAGCAAAGCTGCTCATCTGGAGTGCAAAGCACCAGCAGCTCTTCGTGGCAAGCAGCATCTCCTACAGCCACAGGACAAGCCCCTGGTGCTGAGGACACTCGGGGCACCCCGCAGAGGCTGCCCAGCCGCACGCTGTGCTGTCCCTGCTCCCCCGGGACACCCCTCAGCCCCGGGGCGCAGGGCTCCAGCCGAGCGCACGGACCGGGAGAGAGCCCCGGGGATGGAGGGCCATGTGCCCTGCGGGGAGGGGAGGGGCTGCGGACACGGAGCGCTGCTGGCTCCGAGCGCACGGACCGGCAGAGCGCCCCGGGGATGGAGGGCCATGTGCCCTGCGGGAGGGGCTGGGGCTGCGGACACGGAGCGCTGCTGGCCCGGCTGCGGCAGCACCGTGCACACCGTCCCGCACGCATCGGAAGAGAAGCGGGCTGCAGGCGGGTCAGGGTGTGAGAGAGCTGGGCTGAGGTTGAGGCTGGGGCTGGGGCTGGCTCAGCCCAGCAGCACCAGGCAGCCCCGTGCCCATCTCCGGGAGTGGGAATCGGCAGGCACTCACCACCTGCAGCTGCCCTCCGTGGCATTTGAATGACACAGCTTTTCATCTCCAGGCTGAGTAGCTACATTTTTAAATATGGAATATTAGGGGTTTATGACAAAATCAAACAACACTTGCTGGAGAATTGATTCTGCCTCTTGTTTCCCTCCTAGCTGCTGCCACGGTATTGCTCCTCGGCGAGCGATATATAAGCCCTGCAGCAGCACAGGGCTGGTTTTCAGGACACTCTTATGGCTGGCTTTTCAGCATGAGGAATAGCAGCCCAGCTGCAGATGGGAGGATAAAAAGCCCCTCTAAAATTCCTCCAGCAGATCCATACTCCATTTCTGGTGGTGCAAAAACAACCGCACAATTGATTGGCTCTTAAGCCCAAATTTGTGAGTTGCAGAAAGTTGCTGGCTCCAAAGTCACTTAAATTCCTGGCATGTCCCAGAGGGGCTGTTAGTTCTCAAGTAGCTGAAATCACTGAGCTGAACCCCTCTCCTGCACCCCCACCAACCTGGAAATGGCCTGACCCTCACAGAGCTCATGCAATCCAGCTGCTAGGAATGGGTCTTGCTCCACATGTGACAGCTCCTGTGTTTCGTTACGCAGGATGAGACGAAGAATCCCAATCTTCCCCTTAGTTATTCCTTCCCCACTTTCTCCCTGATTGCTCAATACAAAAGCTTCGAGCCATCTTTAAACCAAATTGCTTCACAAATGACAAATAACAAGAAAATAGGCTTCATAACCAGGAATAATGAAAGAAATCATTCACTTTGATATCAGGAGCTGGTCGGTGCTAAAGGAGCCCTTCAGCCTGAATAGCAGAAAAGCACATTGCAATTTTCATGTACTTACTGGGATAAAACATGTGACTCCATGGATGCTGCAGCTGTCATCTCGCACTGGTCTTTGCACTTTGATGCTGAATTGCACAGGTTATCTTGACACTTGCTGATAAATTTTAAATCACCTCTTTTGCTGCATGCGAGAAGGGGCAGGGAGAGCACATCTGAATACAAATGTTAATGATATTTTTTAGACCTTGCCAGAGAGTGGGAATAGTGGTGGAGATGGTGTTCAGCGCTGTGGCCCCAGCTCTGGACCCTCCTGCCACAGCAGGGCTCCAGAGAACAGCTGCCAGCCCCAGCTCTGCCCATCTCTGCTGAGCAGGGGGCCTGCTGCCCTTCCCACCCCCCAGCTCCTCACCCTATACACTGCTGACCAACACAATACTCTTGGTGCAATTAAGCAAATTCCTGAGAAAAACCGACTAATTTTCCAAAGCTTTTATCTTGGCAGCTACAGTAATGGCTAGAAGAAGATAATGGCTACAAATATGTGTGCCTGCACCAACTGGCAACTAGAAAATCATAATTTTGATTCCATCCTGGTTTTGTCCACAAAGAGCTCTGCTGGGAGTTAGATTAGCTTGATATGGCAAACTTACTATTCAAAATATATATAAAAAGTGAGGACACTCAGAAAAATACCAGAAACAGCCCCTACAGAGCTACCTAGTCAGTTGTGCCACCGTGGAAGAAGGCTGATGCTGCTGGTGTCCAGTGTGGGGTTTGGGAATGTGGGGCACAGAGCTGGCACCCAGCTGCGGGGCTCACAGCATCCCTGGGAAGCACCCAGCTTTCCAAAATCTCTTCCCCATTCTGATCTGACTCAAACAGCCACAGCATTGGGGCCTTTTTTCCACGTCAAAAGTGTCTTTGCCCTTCTCCCCCTTCTTCCCCAACTAAGACAGAACACTCAGGGTGCAGAGAGGAATTTGCCCCAAGGATGTTCAAGTGTTAGGAAAATCTCTAGTGCAAACAGATTAATTAATCTAATCAGACACATCTCTCTAGAGGAATTGGATTAGTCTTTTTGGATAAGGATTGCATTAAGCTGATAAGATAAGTAACACATGCAATGAAATGTTGATTTATTGCAAAGGGAGGATTTGGAAATTCTCACAGGTTCCTGATCTCATCCTGGAGCTCCAGGTTGCCACATGCCCCAAAGCTCCCTTTGACACTGCAGAAGCCACTGAGCCTTGCATGGCCAGGGAGTCACTTCTGCCCTGGCACCTGCTGGCAACCACGGGCACACAGCCACTGGCCTGCTCACCTCCATCCCAGAGGGGGAAACAGCCCTCTGGGAAGTGCACCCAGCACATTCAGGCTCAGGGTAAGCAGGGGCTGAGGGAATATTTGGCACACTGCAGGCTCTGCTGGGGTGAGGATACCCTTGGGGAGGCCAAGGGGGTGCTTGGAGGGGGCTGAGAAACATTTAACTACTCCATGACATCAAATGCTCTTTCTTCCCAGTTGCAGCTCTGTTCCATGAGGGCAAGGACTGACGGAGCAGGAAGGACAGCCAAGGTTTGATTTTTTTAAAGTTTTTTGCCAGAACATGAGCATATTCAGGGGAAGATTTTATCTGAAGTTAGAGAATTCTGCTCCTCGCCTAGCTCACACTTGAAGTGCCAGAACAGACTTCTCTGCTCTCGTCTTGTGTGAATACAAAGCACCATCTGTTTCCTCTTGTCCCACAAGTCTTGGCATGCAAAGAGTTACCAGGTGCTGCTCTGTCTGTCTTCACTGAGATGGAAAAGTCCCCAAGACAATCAGGGCAGCACATCCTTTACAGTCTGTCCATTTAATGACTGTCCACAAGACATCAGACGTCCACCCCCACTTAAACAGGTGTCAGTGGTAGTTCTACCCACATCTGGCATGTTTAAATACACAAGTACAGCTCTGTGCCCCAGGGATCCACTGCCACTCCAGTGGCTCCTCTCTACGCCAGCTGATGGCACCAGGACTTGCTCTGGCAGTTTGGGGATGGATGGGAATGTTTCCAAGGTCCTTGCTTTCCAGGCAGGGGAAGCACAGAGGCACTGGGGCAGAAGGAGCTGGCTTCACAGCATACCTGGGGCACAGCATGGTCCTGGCTGTTAGGGAGGAGCAGTGCATCCACGGAGATGCATCTGGTGACTGGTGTAGGGAAGGCACCAGGCCAGAAGGTCAGCTTGGCAAGTAGGGCATGAAGGGGACAAGAGCCCATCAGCAGGGCCAGGTGCCCGAGCCTAGTGCCAGCTTTCATTAGGTGTTCAGAAAGCTGTGCCACAATGGCTTTGTCACAGCTGCCTTCCCCGCCTCCAGATTTCCCTACAAAGCTGTTGTTTTCCTTGCTGCAGTTTCCTCAGCATCACCTCAGGAACCTGAGTGTCTCTACGCAGCTACGCTTGTCCTTTGCTTGGCTCTGTGCTGCCAGCACAGCAAAAATACAGGGGAACTGCAGAGAGCAGCAGTTGCCTGGGGCCATGCTGTCGGTCACAGTTACAGCTGCTTAACAGAGTGGAATGAAGCGGCAGGCGCTGCTTTTGGAGCCCATCCATAGCGCGGAGGGAGGTGAAGGCTGATCCTCCTGCCCTGCTCCCTGCCGTGAGGCGAGCTGCAGCTCCCCGGGTCAGGGCACGGCCTGGCTCCCCAGGGGCCCCAACCTTCTGAGCAGCAGAACAACAACGGGCAGCACCTCTAGGGTCTCCGGGGCCCCTGAGGCACAGAACGGCTCACGAGTGCGCAGAGCCGGCGCTGAAGCGGGCACGACGAGTGCACTCCTGGCCTCAGCTGGTCCCAGCATGCGTTTGCACGTTCAGGGGCGCCACTCTCTTCTCACAGGTAACAAGCGACAGCACAAGCAGAAGCAGCCCGAGGTTGCGCCGGGGCCAGACGGGATGTGTGAGGAAATTCCTTCCAGGGCGCGTCAGGGCCTTCCCGCCCGGGGCACGAGCCGCTCAGCCCGGGGACACAGCGCCCTCTGCTGAGGCACCGCGGGAAGGCACCGGGCGAGGCGCTCCGGACCGCGACCGCCACAGCCCGCCCCGCGGCCGGCCCTGTCGCTATCCCCGTTCTTGTCCTCGTTGTTATCCCCGTTATCCCTGGCGCTATCCCCGTTGTCCCCGTCGCCATCCCCGTTATCCCTGTCGTTTTGCCCGCCGCTATCCCCATTGTTATCCCCGTTATCCCCGTCGCTATCCCCGTTCCCCGCCGCCCCTGCGCTCTGCGCCCGCCAGGGGTCGCTGCCGACCGCGGAGCCGTGAGGCGCCGGCAGCGCCGCCTCCCCCGCAGACAAAATGGCGGCCTGAGGGGCGGGGCAGGGCGGGCCGGCGGGCTCTGGGGGCGTGGAGACGCCTCAAATTTCAGCATGATTCGTACATTTCTCTGTTATTTTCTGTGTAATAAACAAGATTGAGAGCAGAGGTTGGAGGAGCTGGATGGGCTTGTCCCGGGTGTTTATGGAGAAGCAGGATGGTTGGACACATCCCCAGCAGCTGATGCCGAGGAGCAATGTCAGCTGCTGCCACACTGCAACTGACTCCGGCTTCAGCTTCCCCGGAGCTGCTGCGCACTCAGAGGGAGTTTTAAAACACACCCCTGAAGGTTCAGACAGAGACGCCCGAAACAGTGCGATCCGAGTCCCAGAATCCCAGATTCATAGAATCTTTTAGTTTGGAAAAGACCTCCAAGACTATTGAGTCCAACCTTTGGTTGATCATCACTTTGTCAATCAGACCAGAGCACTGAGTTCCACGTCCAGTCGTTTCTTGGACACCTCCAGGGATGGAAACTCCATCCCCGCCCTGGGCAGCCCCTTCAGTGTCTGACCACCCTCTCCATGAAGAAGTTCTTCCTGATGTCCAACCAGAGTCTCCCCTGGCACAGCCTGAGGCCATCTCCACTCCTCCTGGTTGCCTGGGAGCGGAGCCTGGCCCCTTAGGGAGAGCTCCCACCTCAGCCCTGCCCAGCGTGCTGGGGCTCCCATCCTTCGGAGGCACGGAGCCCGGGCCTGGCAGGTGCCTGGCAGCGGGCTTGCCTCCCCGCTGCAGGGCCCAGGTGGCCCTGGCCTCCCTGGCCACGCTCTCCCATGGCTTTACTCCAAGCTGCCACTGAGGAGAGTGGGAGAAACTACAAAAGCAAATGGTTTTCCTCCTGCATTTCTCTCTTTTACTAAAGGCCCCAGCGCAGTGATCTCAGTGGCATTGTTTAGCCAATTACTAATTTACTAGGAATTTAGTTTAATGCATTAATAAATGTTGTCATTTTCATGACAAATTATCATAATAACGCATTTTAATGGGCTGCAAGAGTTGGGAGAAGAGTGGGAAATAAATATATTTTAGTATTACTTATTCACTACATTTGTACCTAATTATGTTTGCAGAATAATTACAGTGGCACTGCTTCCCCACACTGAATTTGCGTTGACAGCACGGGGGTGATAAATCCCTGGCAGCGGCAGCAGCCCCCTGCCGCGGCGATCCCAGCCCTCCATCACGGCAGGGCAGCCCCCAGGTGACAGGGTCCGGCTGGGCCCACTGCCAGCTGCTCTGATTTACCTGCCTCTGCTCAGAGGAACTTGTGTGGGAGATGGATTGCTGCAAGGACCCTCTATGCCGGGCATGAATCACTCTTTAATCACAGCCTCCCTGGGCTAAAGAGCACAGAGCCAAGGTTGCACCAGGCAAGGAACCCAGGTGATTTTGGTGCTGCTGTGGTGAGTTGGAGGGACCCCTGCATCCCGCCATGGTTCCTTGGCAGCCCCCAAGCATCACCCTGGCCAGGATGCCAGAGCCCCTGAACATTAGGATTCCTGCGGGGAGGAGGGGATGGTGGGACAGGGTGACAGGGCCAGGTGTGCAGGCACCTCTGGCAGTGCCTGGCACGTGGGACCCGCTGCCGGCCGAGGGATGGGTGATGGGCTCCCATCTGCCCTGGAAAGGGTGTAGAGCAGAGACCCTCAAATGCTGGGCCTGGCGTGTGAGTGTGAGAGCTGCTGCTCCTGAGTGGGGTGTCACCCCGCTGCCTGTAGGTGGTCTGTCACCCACAGGGCAGGGGCAGGGTGGAGCAGACCAGCAGGGCTGTGTGTAGGGCGCTGGCAGGGAGAACCTGGGAGCGCTGGTGCAGTGACAGAGCTTTCAAAGATGCAGGAGGACAGGAGAACAGTGGGACAGACCGCAGGACATGAGGACAGCTCTGCACATACTCTCATAAAGGTCAGCACTTGGGCTGGTGATGGCACCACTCCATCCTGCCACTTTGTGTGGGCTCTGAAGGGTCCTGGGCAGCAGCAATGAGCCACAATTATGCAAGACCTTTTGATCATAACAGATTTATTCAAAACTCATGCATAAATATTAATGTCCCTGAAGATTTTGAACAACTATTTGGCATAAGCAGAGCAAATATTTAAATCAAACCTGACTGCTGTGCATTGCAAACAGACGGGCAGCTCTGCACACGATGGCACCTCTGGCAAAGCCTGTCTGTGCACTGGCATTTGTGGGTGCCCACGGGCTGCTGTGGCCTGCACAGCACGTGAGCCTGCCCCCGCAGCTGCCCTCCTGTGCCCTGCTGTCAAGGGGCTTGGTTCAGCCGTGTGGGTGGCACCTGGGTGAAGGGGAGTCCCTCTGCCCAGCCTGGACCTGGGCTGGGGGTTGGGGCAGCCCTCGCCCTGTGATCACCCTCCCACAGCTGGCAGCAGCACAGTCCAGCAGCCACTGGTGCTCAGGGGGTCAGCAGGGACTGGCCACAAGTTGGAGCCCCTTTGCCCCATTTTGCCCCACTCTGAGGGCAGCACACCGGGCACGCATGGTGATCCTGCAGTAATGAACACAGATGTACGTGCTGTCATCAGGCAGCGTGAAAAGTTATGAAATTATACTCAGCTCCTCTTACCACTGATGAAGCGTGCCCACTTTGAGCAAATTGCCATTTTCTCGTTTGACAGGATTTCAGCTGCTCCCCAGGGAGCTGCCCAGGGGCCCATGTGGGGCTGTCCCTGCACCAACGCCAGCTGGAGCTCCTGCCCCACGGGACTTGGTACAAGCTGGAGGCTGATCTAAACCCTCTCTGCTCCTGCTCCTTTTCCTGCTGGGGATCGCAAAGCAGATCCACCAACCCTGATACAAGGACAGTGTTCATACCCCTGCTCTGCCCTCATGGAGGGGGGAAACTCCTGGCTGTGGGAGATGCAGGGGTGTGGCAGGTGCAGCTTGCTCCCTGATCAGGCTGTTCCCTAATGACCTGGTCCATGTGCATTGACTGCTGAAGGCCGTAATTCCAGGACACTACAGGTGGAGGGTCAGAGACTCGCGTTCTCTGGCAGCCATGGTGTGAAGTAGAGATAACAGAAGTCACCTGTTCAGCACTGATGAAGGGACCATTCAGGCTTTGCCATGCAGTGCTGCATGCAGTGCTGCATGCAGTGCTGCAGTGGGGCCATGCTCCCTCCTGGCCAGGGATGTGCAGAGGAGCAGGAGTCATTTGGGAGATCACTTAAAACGGAACATCTTCTGCTTTGAAGTACATAGGGATTCTCTGCTTCGACACCTCAGGGTCTGTCTCCCTGCCTCAGATACACAGGGTGGGTCAGGCTCGAGTGCAGACCTCCAGGACAGCTTTGGGCAGCTGGCAGCCCCAGGGCCTGCCTCCGAGGGAGGCTCCAGGGGCAGCTGAGCCCAGCACTGTGCACACAGGGGCAGGACCTGGCACTGCCTCTGTCCCCTCTCCCTCATGCCCTCCTGGGTCTCCACTGGCATCAGCAAATGCAGGAGCAGCAAATACCTTGGGCATGCCTGGAGCTCATGCAGAACTGGAGCAAGATAAAAATGCCCCGAGAGGTGCTTGACGTGCGTGATTTCACAGGATGATAGAATTCCTTGTGAGGTTTAGAGAACAGCCCCAGTTCTGTCCCTTTGAACAACAACAAACATCCTCTTGTATGGGGAAACTGGCAAATTGCAGCAATTTTCTGTGAAATGGGCTGTTTTGAGGCTACAGATGTTGGCACCAGTCTGTCTAAAATAAAAATAATTGCAGACCATTACGATAAAGTAATCTTTTCAGATGAGAAACAATTATGTTTTTCAAAGCAAGCGCACATCTTTACACCTCGTAATTATCAATTACAGAGATACCTGCTCTGTTATCTCAACAGCATCTCCAGTTGGCTTCTCAGGGCTAATTGCAGGGGATTTAATTCAGAACTCAAACACTAATGATTTTGACCTTTATCCCTATTCCTGAGGTGTGATAACACTTTAAAGGCTGTGCAAAACTGATCTGCCTGTGGTTTGCATTGCACTTGCCCACCTTTTAGCACAGGGAACCTCTCTTTGCCCTGTCTGCCCTTCCTGATATCCCTGGCCTCTCTCTGTGGGGGCTGGACAGGAGGGGATGGGCCCTAGCCACAGTCACAGCTCCAGACCCAGACCCCTAGGAATGCTCCTGCCAGGGCTCCAGAGCAGTATCAGGCAGGCAGAGCCCAGCAAGGAACAAATTCAGGCACAGAGTAACTGCAAAGCAGCCAAATGTCAGGGATAAGTGTGCCAGAAGTCCCAGCAGTGGATGGGCTTCTGTCACACTCCAAACAGTGTCATCAGCATTGAATGTTTTCTGTAGAAATGAGCTTGGAAAGTCTGGTCTCCAAAACAAATGGTCCCTTTTGCTTGCAGAAGGTGAGAACCTGATCCCACAGGACCCTTGGGGCTGACACAGGCCCCCTCCCCTCTCCTGCTCAGTGTTACATTTGTGAGTTTTAATATTTAATTGGTGTTTTTTGCTATTTTGGTCTCCTGGCACTTTGCCGCAGTTGAGAGCTGGAGGTCAGCAGTGACGGGAGGCTGTGTATTAGTTCATCAGGTTTTTATGATTTATTTGTTATGGATGTGCCACCAGACCTTTCCCAGAACTCTTGGCTTCTTCCCTTATCTGTTATTTATAGGCTTATCTTTCCCTCCCCTTATACCCTGGGCTTTGACAGGCTCACTGACGGAACCCACCTCAGGGGTCTGGGACCCCACAGACCTCCCAAACGGAGACTGAGGCAAGGAGAGGGGAGACCCAGGGGGAGAGGGAGCCTGGGGAATGTGGGGGAAGGCCTGGGACAAGAGTGATGCATCACTTTAAGAACCCCCAGGTGCCAACTTAGTGGGATGCATCTCTGCAGCTGGAGGCACCCTGGTCTCAGGCAGCAGCCCCTGGTGGTGTGGGATCAGGGGCAGAGCGGGGATCAGGCTGTGGCCAGGGGCTGAGCACGGCCCGAGGGCGATGCGGGGGCGCGGGCAGTGACTCACCTCCCTCCTTGCTCAGCTCCAGTTCTCTCCGGAGCCGAGCTCCTTGCGCCAGCT
This sequence comes from Phylloscopus collybita, assembly GCA_027886175.1. Taxonomy (NCBI): domain Eukaryota; kingdom Metazoa; phylum Chordata; class Aves; order Passeriformes; family Phylloscopidae; genus Phylloscopus; species Phylloscopus collybita. The sequence continues at coordinate 463,804 of JAJNNQ010000048.1, forward strand.
GGCATTGTGCCTCTGTTGTCTAGGCAAAGGTTTCCATGACACTAAATAAAGTGAAATATGATTTTGCACAGCTGGATTCTGTCTTAGATGCAGGTTAGGGACAGGAAATGCACATCCAGCAGAGAGCTGTGGGTAGCAAATTATAAGGGCTGCGATCCATGATGGCAACAAGCAGAAAAATACCAATTTTTAGGAGTTATTCAGCTGACTCCCAACCAGATGTTTACTTCCAAAGCTGTGTCTTGTTTGTTGGTCTTGCATAATCAGCTCATGGCATGAGGACAGAAAGTGTTCGAGCCATGTCATAGAATAAATGAGTAGCTGAGGGGGATGTTTATCTGGGCCTGGGCTCCCACACAGTGAGCTCACATTATGCCCAGGATCAGCCAGCAACCTTGGCCGTGTGCTAAGCCACTGGCCCAGTCTGGTACCAGTGGCACCTGCAGGTACTGCTGCTGGGCAGGTGCATCTCTCCACAGAGGGCTTCGACACTGCAGCTGCTGCAAGGGTTTATTTAAGTACCTTTGAGGTGTAGCATTTGATAGGATCATCCCTGTGAAGAGAGAAGCTTTACACATCTTATTTTAGGAAATTTAATGGAATGTTATGGGATGTCAAGTATACTATGTTAATTGCTGTTAATTGGGAAGTTGTCTGAGTTCTGGAGGCTCAATTAGAAGGAATTAAAATCCATTCTCATTTATTCCTGCATACAAAATACATACTGCCTTTCCACTCCTCTCTTCCCATGAGAAGCCAACAGCATGTCCAGACCCAGGGTGCACGCAGCTTTCTGCGGAGAAATAGGTGAGCAATGCCAGACTGGAAAGGGAAATCAGAATAAAGATGCATTACAGCCTTAGGGAGGCAGCTGGAAAAGAGCCTTCTCTGGTCACAGCTCAACCAATTTGCAACAGATCAAGAAATAAGAGCAGCTCCAGGTGCCTGCCAGGCAGGGATGGGCTCAGACAGAGGTGAGGGGAGGAAGAGAAGACCATGTAGGATACCTGGCAGGGGACAGGCAGGGCTGTGACCGTGGGGTGGGAAGAACAGGAGGCTTGGCTGCCTGGGAGCAGGTGGACTGCAGGTGAGCAGGGCCCTTAACCCCCACTTCCCACATATTGTGTAAACAAACACCCAGAGCTTGCAGAATAATAATGTAAAAGTAAGAAATAAATATATACTGGGAGGAGGTAAGGACTGGGAATGCCTGGCCAAGCGACTGCTGGCCCCTGCCTGCCCAGCATTCACGGTGGCTCTACAAATTAGCCAGGAAATTGGGACATGATGGGAGCTTTGAAATAGGGAATTTAGGGAGAGTTTGTAAAGTGTTTAAAAGGCAGAAGCAACACAAAGCCTCCATTTTAATTATTGCAGTTTTACTTGGTGGAATAGTTTTTATGCCCTGAATGGTGAAGTAATTGGAAATGAGAACAGAGTTTGCTTGTGGTGTAAATTACAAAGTCAGGAGAGGAGCAGCCCAGCTCAAAGGGGCTCTGGGGAGGGAAGGGGGTGCAGGAGAGAGAAGGCTGGGGGTGCAATGGGGACAGTGCACTGGTGCTAGCCAGTTGCTGGGGTGGCAGGTGTGTGTTGGGCCCCCACCTCCTTTTCTGCCAGCTCTGCCACTTAGCATGGGCAGCTCTGCCTGCTGCTGTGCTTGCAGGCTGGTGGCACGTGCACCTCTCCCATGGGTGGTGGGTGCTGGCAGGGCTGCAGGACCTGTGCAATGAGCACAATGCACTGCAGGCCCCAGGTATCCCTGAGCTGCCATGTGGGTGCCCTGGGTGGACACTGGCTGGACAAGGATGGGTCACATTCCCCCAGGACTGGTGGATGGTGTGCCCCTGGAGCAGGAAGATCACATCCCTTCTGGGACTGGTGGATCACATCCCTCTGGGATAGAACGGCTGCCTTCCCCAGGCACTGCTGGGCTGTCCCACAGGGTCCCAGCTGGGACAGGGGAAGCCAGGGCCTGGGAGTGTCTGTGCCCAGAGCCAGGACACAGGCAGAGGGGTGACAGGGTGAGCTCTGGCTGTGGCAGGGGAGAGCAGCCTGCAGGGATGAGTTATATGGAAGTAATTTGATAGCAAGGAAGGGATATTCCTGCTCTCAGTCATGTTTAGGTAATTGGAAGTAAATAACTCCTTTCATCCTAAAACCGTGTGACTTCATGCACGAGGTAAATGGAAGAAACAAAATCCCGATTTTCGTTCGTGTTCCACGCACGTAGTAAAAATGAACCTTCGTCTGCAGCAATTCTGAGCTAATGAAAAACGAATGAGGTTTTAAATCAAGCCCAAACGCAGAGCTCTGCTGCCAGAGCCACGCGGGGCTGCTGTAGGACAGCCTCCATTTCCAAGGCTTCTCGCAGAATCCTGAATAATTTTATTAGATTTTGAGCAAGGCTGTTGCCAAAACATTCATTATTGCACCCTGCAAACAGCGGGAGACTGGGAGACTCAGGGGTGTCTGTAGGGCTGATGCCATAGGCAGCCCTGGCTTTCTCTTCTCTCCCTGAAGTTCCAGAGGGCTGAGGTTTATTTAGTAGTATCTGTACATCACTCAGATGATGCAGAGTGACCAGCCTTGCCTGATCACTTCTTCTGGAAGGGTCCCTCCTGCACAGCCTTAAATCATGTCTGAACACGTTATAATTCTCCCATGTGCCTGGTGACTTCTGTGTATTTGATCAGTTCAGATTCCATAAAAATGTAAATAATCAAAGCCCTTCTGCTGTTATTTATAATGCCTCACTCTGGGCTGTAATTTATGAATTAATTTCAGCTGCAAGTTTCTGGAGGGAGGGGAGAAAAAGATGAATAATCGGATGTGTGGCTGCCAGTAAAAGCCTGACTGCCGGTGTCTCCTCCACCGTCCATCCCCCAGCCCCTGCAGACCCGACTGCGGCTGCCGAGGAGGCGGGGGCCGCTCCTTGCCCCGGCATCTGCCGCTGGGGTGTCCGCAGCGGGTCCCGCGGGTGCCGGGGGTTCCAGGGCGTGCCCGCCGGGTGCTCCCCTCGGCCCGGCTGTCGCAGGCGCTGCCCGGCGGTGCAGCGGTGGCCGCGGGCTCCGGTGCTGCGAGCCCCGGGGAGCCGGCAGAGCCTCCGGGGCATCAGCGCGCGTCTGTGCCACAGAACCCGCTCCTTGGCACCTGTCTCTGGCGTGCCTTACAGCCTGCCAGCTCGCAGATCGACACTCGCCGTGGTCCCTAGAGCCCATGATCCGCCCGGCAGAGGCTGGCAGAGGCTGGCAGAGACTGGCAAAGGCTGGCAGAGACTGGCAGAGGCCGGCAGAGGCCGGCAGAGGCCGGCAGAGGCTGGCAGAGGCTGGCAAAGGCTGGCAGAGGCCGGCAGAGGCCGGCAGAGGCTGGCAGAGGCTGGCAAAGGCTGGCAGAGGCTGGCAGAGGCTGGCAGAGGCTGGCAGAGTTGGCAGAGACTGGCAAAGGCTGGCAGAGGCTGGCAGAGGCTGGCAGAGACTGGCAAAGGCTGGCAGAGACTGGCAGAGGCCGGCAGAGGCCGGCAGAGGCCGGCAGAGGCTGGCAGAGGCTGGCAAAGGCTGGCAGAGGCCGGCAGAGGCCGGCAGAGGCCGGCAGAGGCTGGCAGAGGCTGGCAAAGGCTGGCAGAGGCTGGCAGAGGCTGGCAGAGACTGGCAAAGGCTGGCAGAGGCTGGCAGAGGCTGGCAGAGGCAACCGCGGCGGGAGCTGGCCCCGCCGTGGCCAAGGCAGCGCCACAAGCCCCGGGAACCGGCACAGGCTGTGCCCAGCTACAGGCAGCCGGGAGCTGCAGGCTGGCCTGGCCGGGCCGGCCCTGCCCTGTCGCCCACTATTAGCTCTCTGTTAAGCATCCTATCTGATCCAGACACAGCATTATATGCATTTCTCTGTGAATAAGCTCTGCTTGACACAGTCTGTGATTGCTTTTTTAAAACCATGTGGGGAGGATCAGTTCTTTCATCCACTGATAAGGTATCAGGTGACAGAGGGATCAGCATCCACCACATAAATCTGCAACTAATCCTTCAGAATCAATATTTTTCATTAAGAACCTGTGAGAGTTGGGCCATTATAGGGAAAAATCTGTTTAGGTTGACACCTTGATGAAGTTATTCAGTTCAGGGGCTTAAGTCATTGGAAGGTAATAAAGAGCAAAGAGCACAGAAAGATTGAGGAGCCGGTTATGAGAGTTCGCGACGGGAATAGGGGCTTTATTGCAGAGAGAAATTATCATACTGATTTATTGTGGAATTATGGGAACTTTAAAAGGCTGGCAGCACTGCCCCGGTGTCACTGCCGGCTGGGGACACTGTGTGGGCGTTCCTTCTTGTGCCAGGGACTCGCCCCTCCCGTGCTGTGCCGTGGGATGGCTTTGCCCTCCCACAGCACTCTGTGCCAGCCGAGAGACCATCTGTGCCCAAACTGCTGCCACCAGTGCGGGCAGTGCTGCGGCTGGAGGAGCTGCTGCTCCGTGCCTGGGGCACAGGCACTCCTGGGCACTCAGCAGCCGTATGTCCTTGACGTTTCTCATCTGTCTGTGTGCTGTCTTGTTGGTGTTCTCCGGGAGAAGAGGTCTCACTGCCTTCCCACACCGCTGCTTCCTCCATGAGGCGCTTCCAGCCTCAGCAGCAATGTCTGGGAAGCAGCGAGGGGCTCGGCAGGAGAGAAAAGGCTGCAAACTGTAAGAGAAGGAGTGTACACAAGCTCGTACACACCGGGGCTGCTGCCACTCTGCAAACCCAGCTTTGATAACTGAAGAAGCCAAACTTATCCTGAAGTTTCCTTTATAGGTTAACCGAGGTTAATTGTGCAAGCTGCAAATGAAAATATCTTGCTCATAAATCCTCAAACCTCATTAAAGAGGATTAAATGATATGACTACTTTGTAAATCCTAAAATTTCACACAAACCTCTCATAAACAAACACGAGGCCCCTGACATGCTCAGTCTCTGCTGAGGCAGGTGCTTGTTCCAGGAGCAAGGAGAAACCAAGCACCCACCTCCGTGCAGCCACCAGGGTGGGCACTGCGGGCAGCGGTGGCACCGAGGGCCCGTGGCTGCATGCCCAGTGCTGCGTGGCCAGTGTCCACATCCTGCCCGCCTCAGCCAGTGCCCACAGCGCAGCACCCACAGCACAGCACCCACAGCACCACACCCAGAGCACAGCACCCACAGCACAGTGCCCTCAGTACAGCACCCACAGCACAGCACCCACAGCACAGCACAGCACAGCGCCCACAGCACAGTGCCCTCAGTACAGCACCCACAGTACAGCACCCACAGCACAGCACCCACAGCACAGCACAGCACCCACAGTGCAGCACAGCACCCACAGTGCAGCGCAGCACCCACAGCACAGTGCCCTCAGCACAGTGCCCTCAGTACAGCACCCACAGCACAGCACAGCACCCACAGCACAGCACCCATAGCACAGCACCCACAACACAGCACAGCACCCGCAGCACAGCACAGCACCCACAGCACCTGCAGTACAGCACCCACAGCACAGCACCCATAGCACAGCACCCACAGTACAGCACCCACAGTGCAGCATCTGCAGTACAGCACCCACAGCACAGCACAGCACCCACAGCACCTGCAGTACAGCACCCACAGCACAGCACCCATAGCACAGCACCCACAGCGCAGCACCTGCAGCACAGCACCCACAGCACAGCACAGCACAGCACAGCACAGCACCCAGAGAGGCCGGCTCACCCCGGCAGGGCAGGTATGAGAGCACAGCCAGAGCCCTGCCAGGCACAGAGCCGTGCCAGCTCCCAGTGCTGGGCATCCTGCTCCACCTGGGCCAGCAAACAGAGGCAAATCGTAATCCCACGGATCTGGGTAATACCAGGGAAATTCTGCCATAACCACCTTGGCTCTGAGCCACCACTGATGTTTTTTCTTCCAGAAAGATTTTGTTGTGCAGCTCCTACAGCAATAATTTGTTTCTGTCCTCACTGGCTATCCCCAACCAGCACTAAACACAGTGGGGAGGGGGAGGTACAGAAAGCAGCACCAGAACCAGGGAGCAGCACCCAAATGGGAGGGCAGCAGCCAGCTGAGGCAGGCTCAGTGGGCAGGCACTGCCAGTGCTGCTCCCAGGAGCAAGGGAGGCCGCTGAAGTGGAGTTCTGGCCAGCACTGCTGCGGCCCTGCAGGGATGCTGCTCCTCTGCCATGCAGAAAAGGCATAAACCACCCAAATCTTAATGAGCAATTAAAAGCTAATCAAAGGCAAATCTGTCACATAAGGGTTGTTGTGTGTGTTTTTACTTGGCTTTGCATCTATTTGTGGAACAAAACATATTGTCAGCAAGATTTGTAGCACTGAGATTTGCATTGTGGTTGCTGGATCTAATTCAGCTCTGTATCGATAGGTTGGGAAGGATGGGATTCTTCTGTTAACAGCAGCCTTTAGTTTAGATCTAAGCTAACTTCTATGTGCTCTGTAGATACCTGCACGCGCCAGGCACACTTTGTTAATTTATGATGGTGCTGTGAACTGCTGCCACTTCCTCTGCTCTCTCTCAAAATTCCCGTCCGTCCCACTGGAGCAGGGACGTCAGTGTCCCCAGCCATGGCCATGGAACTGCACAGGGCACTGTCCCCTCACCCTACTGCCGTGGTTCACAGGGGCCTGCAGTGCCCCTTACAGGAGGGGTTTTAGCTTTGATTGGCTTTAAAATAATGTCTAAAAATTTTTATAAAGAGGACCAAAAGGCCTGCATACAGTGTGACCCAGTGGTGACCCCCTGCCAGGCCCACTGTATTATGTGCAGTGCAAGGCTTGGTGGTTCTGCCCACTGCCCCATGCTCCAGTCACCACCAGTGATCCATCCAACACTCCAGTTCAGAAGATGTGTATCCACAGTGAATGCTGCTCTCTGAGATCTGAGCAGGAACAGATGATTCCGAGTATCTTCCACATTCCTGATCTATTGATTAACCTGGGAGTGGGAATCTATCTAGAAACATTCTCCCAATTCAGTCTACATCACTTCATGTTCTTAACTAAATCCCTTCCAAATCCTTGCAAAAATCTACCAGAGAGCTGGCGCTTCTGGGTGGGGGAGCCGCAGCCTTACTCAGCCAGTAAATGGCGTGTGAATATGAGGGAGCCTATTGTTGCCTAACACAGTCCCATCAATAATAGATTCACAGACCTCTGAGGGAGCTAAAAATTTCTCCTTTAGGTATGAATTATGGATGCAGTTTAGTGTAATGTAGACATATCTCAGAGGTTTTTCCCAGTTTATATGCTAGTAAAAGCCAGCAATTTGCTTGTGTTCCATCTATAGGTTTTGTAAAATAAAGAAAACCTCTCTTCTGCAATAAATTCTGGTATTAATGAAGGTGAAGAGAAATCTTTAACATGCATTTTATGCACAGGATGAGCATGTCTGGGTGGGAGGTGTGCAGGGCTGCCAGTGGTGGTCTGGTGCCAGCAGGGCTGCAGCAGCACCCAGCCATGTGCTACAGGCAGTGGGAGCGAGGTGTGCCCGGGGCCAGAGCAGCCCCAGCCCCACAGGGCCACTCACCTCCCCCCTGGGGCAGGTGGGCTGAGAGGGTCTCTGCCCCAAGTAGATTTTGGATGTGTGGAGTGACACCAAAGGGTGCTGAGCACAGCCTGCTCCAAGGGGCTGCCAGGAGCAGGGTGTCCTGCTGCTCCACAAAGGGGCTGCCAGCAGGGATGGCCCTCAGCACAGAGGGTCAGCAAACAAGTGGTGCCAGTGCCTGCTGCCAGAGGTTCCCCTGATGCCCTAAGGCATCACCCCTGTCCTGATGAACAGCCCCTAGCCCCATAGATCTGTGGGAGACACTTGACAAGCCCAGAGCATCTCCAGGGGTCAGAGAGCTAATGCTTTTTTTAATACCCTCTAATAATTAATACTCTATCTCTACAATGAAAAATCGTTATAAAAAGATTGGTTATAACTAAGTAGCTCCTTCTCAAGCACAGAATGAGCAGCAATCCCGAGGGCTCAGCTTCTGTCAAAAAAAATCCATAGCTGCAGATTCATGTCAGCGTTTCCTACGGCTCCAACAACCGCAAAGTGCCCAGGGGGAGCGAGCCGAGGCTGCCAGCTCTTGGCCCTGGCAGGACCAGCACAGCAGGATCCCCTCCAGGCCTCCTTGGGCAGCACTGAGGTGCTGTGAGGTGCTGCAGGGTGCTGTGGGGTGCTGCAGGGTGCCTCAGGGTGCTGTGGGGTGCTGCTGGGTGCCATGCAAGCCAAGAAGCAGAGCTCAGTCTCGGCTCTCACTTCCATCCTGGGTGGGAACCTCAGCTGGTCCTTTGTGACTGTGGCTGAGGGGATTCCTTATGGATCCAGGGCATTGCAGGATCCACTGTGATGCCAGTGCCAGTGGCTGGCTGTCCCCACAGTGCTGGCACTGACATGAAACAGCAGACACCAGTAGTTTTGCAGCCTGCCCAGCCCTGCTGGAGTGAGCATCACTAGTCCTGTTGCTTGGGGGGTGACCCCAGCAGAGCCCTGCCACGCAGGATAGGGGCAGGGCATGGCTGTGTCCTCTGTGGGAGGAAGTTCACAGCAGCTGCAGCATTTCCACAATCTGGGGCCAGAACAGTCAGGGAAATTCCCAGTTTTCCAAAGGCATTGGCGTGAAACACAATTTATACACAAAATCTTTGTCACTTCCTATCAGCCATAAAGAGGGTCTTTAAGCACGTCTTGCAGACATAATGTTTCAATTTGCAAGTTTAATTTTTTTCCATTTTTTTCCACTTTTTCCAGAGAGGCGTTGTCAAATATGTATTTATTTTTTAAAGAAAGAACAAACTTTTATAGACCTTCTGCAAAACCTTGTAAAAATATCATCTCTCCTTGTGCCAGACAACTGGTGCTTGCTGACTCAATTGCTTTTATATATGACAAGGCTTGAAAAAAATGATTGCTACTGCCTAACTCCAAGCAGATTGGAGTGAAGTGCGGGACTCATCCATCAGAGGTGCCATGTTGGGTACGTGGAATGCAGAGCTCTGGGGCTGGGAGCATCACGGTGCTTTTCTCCTAAATCTCCCCCTCAGCCATCGCACTGGAGGGCTGAGTGCTCCTGGCTGCTGCTGAGCAGCCAGAGCAGCATCGTCACAGGGCAATACCCGAGTGCTGTGAGTCAGACACTGCTTCCAGCTGCTTGTCAGGCAGAGTAATTGCAGGCATAAACTGTCTTCAATTTAATAAATATGCAAAACAGTGTTTAACAGCCCTGAAATAAACTGTTGAGCGACGTGGCCCATAGAGCTAACGCCATCCTCACCCCCAGCGCCGCAGCCAGATGAGTGCGTGTTTGAGGGTGCCACATGTGCTGCACCACTGATGCATCCCTGCTCCCCAGTCCCACTCCACTCCACTCCCAGGCTCAGTGTCAAGGTCAGTGGGCTCCTCTCCCCTGGGTTAGGACAAGGCTGGGCTTGGGGGCAGCATCCTGCTCACCCAGGGGGTCTCTGCTGGAGCAGGAAGAGCCAGGCTGGAGGTGGGTGTGATGGGAGACTTGTCAGTTAATAAATTGAGGAAGTGACAGCCCCGTGCTGTGCTGGAGCGTTGGGGTGGTATTTCTTGGAAGTTTTGTGGTGCGTGTACTGAGGCAGGCGCATCGATCTCAGCCCAGCCCTGGCAGCACGGGAGCCAATCGATGGGTGCGTTATTAACGGGCTGTGCTCATACCTGCTGATGGCTCATGAATAAGTGGCCTTGGCTGGGGCCAGAGGTCAGACTGCTCGGCCATGATGGATGCCTTTGGAAATTGCTGGATCTGAGTTGTCAGTGTTTCATTCCAATGGGTCCTGTGGGTTACCTGTCCTTTACTTCCCACTTCTACACCGCCTTGGCTTGGCAAATCCAGTGGGCAGAGCCACACTGCTGCTGCTGCTGCTGCTGCTTTCATATTCCCCTTCCCTTGGAGCAAAGTTGTGTCCCAGGAAAGTCCCCATCTGCCCTCCAGTCACCCCTTTCTGCTATTGGGGCCCTGGCTCTCACACTGGGCTTGGCAACTCTGTTGGGTGGGTCAGCTCAGGTCAGTGTGGGTTGGTGTGAGTCAGCACGGGGACAGAGCCCAGCCCGAGGCTGCAGCCTGCCACAGCAACTGTGGCACCTTGCAGGGACTTGGTTTGGTGCTGAGGCAATGGCTTCTGTCGCTGCAACTGCTTTCTTGCACCAGACCCTGGCATCACCAAGCACTCCAGTGCCACTGCTCCTCCAGCTCTGAGACCAGAGACAGGCTGGGAGGGGGAAGTGAGACCACTCAGTCCATCTTTGCCACTCTCTAAGGGGGGAAGAAATTCCCCCTAGAAAAGCTGTTCCCTGCTTCTCTTCCCTGTGTCCAAAGTTCAGTGTTTGAGAGCTCTCCCTGTGCCACAGAGCTGGCACCAGGGGCCACCCTGCAGTGGGGGGTCTGGGTGAGATGCATCCATCCCATCAGCTGCCCGAACCTTTGGCTCGAGCCTGCAGCAAGCACAGCAGCACATCCCCTTGCCTTGAGTGCCCATGGGGACCCACAGCAGGAGAGGGCTTGAGTTACAACAGCCAGGCTGAGCTGGGGAGTGTTTAACCGACTAATTAAGCACAGACCTTGCATGTGGGGACTTCCTGAGCAGGGAGATGCCAGGGGATATTTCTGAATGCAGCTCTACAGCTGAAAATTAATTCTTTGAGATGTTGTGTGCATTAAAAGACAGAGCCAGGCTGGAGCTGGTAATTAGCAGCTCTGGGACTGGGCAGCCCCAGCTAATGGAGCAGCTACTCCAGGGTGGAGACCAGCCCAGAAAGGAGCTCTGCCCTGGCCAGAGGGCAGCAGGTATGCTGGGGACACTGAGGACATTCTGGTCAGGTGTCCACCACGGATGTCAGTGCCCATGATAACCAACACACAAGACGAGCTGGGCAGATGAAGCATAACCCCATCCCTGGGGCCCCACTCAGGGGGCTCAGAGCCCCAGAACCAGGGACAGGAGCTGCCAGGCCCTGTGGTGGGAGCAGCAGGAGGCAGCCCCCTCTCCTTGGAGTGCATCTGCCCTGGAGATGGGTGAGACCCTTTTGGCCAAACAATTCCTGCCACCCATGCTGATGCTGAGATGTTCTGAGGGAAAGTGTCAGCACTGATGAAACTCTCAGTGGAAAACACTGGCAATGATTTGAGGTATAAATGCCAACTTTCATTACAGCTCTCCTGGCTGTTTTGTTACAGCTTCCCTGTAGCATTTTCTCTACTATAAGACAAGATCACATTCACATTATCACTGAAACATTCTGAACTCACCTTCTCCTCAACTGCCCCATTCACAAGGTACGTGAGAATTTGACTTTGTCCTGGTTTGTGATGACCAACAGTCAAGGAAGGTCTTTGTGAGCCCAGAAAGCAGGGATCTGCAAAGCTCTGGTAGGAAACAAGCCCTGAGCCTGCAGAGCTGAAGGACAGAGCAGGAGGGGAAGGTGTTGTACAGCAGAGATGGGGGGATCCTCTGACCCCTCCAGGGAGCGTGCTGAGCTGCTGTGTGATGAATGAGAAACCCAGAGATTACAATAATTTTGTTAAAGGGTTCTTAGCTCTGCTCTGCTCTTTTGATTAATGGGATTTTGTGAAGAGTGCAGGGAAAGGTCATCTGACACGTGTTCAACAGCTGATGACATTATTCAGCTCTGCCAGGGAATTGCTGCTCCCAAGCACCTGCTGATGTGCTTCACTGGCAGCTGTGGGAGTCCTGCAGCATCCCTGCAGCTGCACTGGGCATCCCCAGCCCCTCCACAGGGATGGGTAAGGCCTCCAGACAAGGCTTGGTACCTGAGTCTGCAGGACGAGGGGCACAGGCACCCTCGCTGCCCTCATTACATCTGTCAGTAACTGACTGTCTGTGCTTGCAGGCAGATGTGTGGTGCATCATGTATGTTATATACATTATATACAACACATTACACAGAGCCAGCAGCTGTCTGCCAGGTCCACACCTGCCTGCTCCCTGGCTGCAGCTGCCTGTGGGGCTCAGTGCTCAATTCCCTGGCACTGCTTGGTTTGGGACTTCAGCCCTGCACAGCCCAGCCCAGCTGGGATTCCCCGAGGGGAGTCAGACTCATCCCAGTGCTGCTGCTCCCAACCCAAGCTGAGTTGCTGCCAGTTCCTGGCCCTATCCCTCCTGATCCATGGAGCACCCTCTGGAGCACATCCCAAAAGCATGAGGAGATGAGGCAGTTACCACCAGCCCCGTGTGTAAATCTCAGCCTCAGCAGCCCTTGCTGACAGCTCCCAGCAGAGCTGGCCGAGGCTCCTGACATCCCTTCACACGCTCTGTTAATCACTGCTCCCTGCCACCTCCCCAGCCAGCACTCAGCCACAGATTTACGGGCCACAGGAAGCACAGTGCCACTGGGAGGCACAGTGCCGCTGGAATTGTGCCTCAGTGCCTTGCTTGCCCCAGGCTTGCACCCAGCGCAGACACGTGCCCTCTGTGGGGACAGGGGCACAGATGTGCTGTGGGGACAGGCATGGCTCAGCCCTGCCCTTGCCTGCTGCAGCTCAGCTGCTCCTCGTGGTGCACCTGGCAGAGGCTGACCCTGCCACCCTGGGCTCACCTGCACCCTCAGCTGGTGCTGAGGCTGGAGCGTGTTCCGTGGCAGTGCCAGCTCGGGCTGCTGCTCATTTTAACTGCAGGTTGTTTCCCCAGGAGTGCTGAGTTCTGTGCAGGAATCAATGCTCAGCCTGCAGCCAATTAAACATCACAATAGCTCTTAAAAATGGTGCCGATTCAGTGTCTGGGAGTCCCTTTTCTTCCAGATGAGGAGGTTCCTGGTGGCTGGGGGCACAGGTCAGTCAGCAGCAGGATCTGGATGTGGTCCTGGCTGTGGGCATTGTCACAGCCTGGTGTCCTGGCAGACTGATGTGCCTCTGATGAGTCCTGCCCCCACCCCGGGGGCTCAGCACCAGTGTGGAGCAGCAGGAGTGCCCCTTCCCCATTCCACAGGTTCTGCAGCTCCCGCTGTTCTTCCAGTAACAGAACTTCTGTATTGTGATATGATAATCTGCTGGGTGTAAATGGCTTGTCCAGCCAGCCCTGCAAATCACCTCTTATCATCACACTCAATGGGCTGTGTCAAGCCAATTTCACAGACAAATGCTTCTCTCTCTGACCATGGGCACTGACATGGATAACTCTGATTTACAAAGCCAATAAAAATAAAATCACTAAGAATTACTAAGAATCACTGACTTAATATAGGAGATTAGAATCTCCAAATTTAGGGTGATTGAAAGCCATTTGATACTTGAGCAGTGGCAAAAGGGTTATAGAACTGTCAGCCATGCCAGGGTCAGGTGCCACAGTGTGATGATTTATCAGTGAGAGAAGGGCTAATTGGTCAGCTACCTTTGATGCTTTCCACAGAGGCCAGGTTATTTATATCAGAGTTTGTTTGTCGTTTTTTACTTTTGGGGTCAACCAAAAATTTTTATGGTAAGAAAAACCTCAGCATCCTGTTCATTAAAGTAGCAAGGTCAGGCCAAAGGCTGGAATTGAGCTGGAAATAATCAGGTTGGTGTGATTAACTCCAGCTTCACTGCCTCTCAGAGTGAGCCTCGGGCACAGCCAGCCTTTGGGGGACTGGCCACCAACCACGGGCAGAGGCAACCCCAAAAACCACCCATCAACAGGCAGAGGAGGCGATGTACAGCAAGGAGAGGGAGTGCCTGTGTTTCTTACCCTGTCTCTGTCCCTCACTGGGTGCTGCTCCTGCCTGGGAGGGTCCCAGGGTCCCCTGTGTGCCCTGCAGGGGTGAGAGAGCATCCAGGGAGCTGCAGGAAAACCCCAGGAGCTTCCTCTGGGATCTCCTTGTCTGGGAGCTCAGCCTCTCCCCACCTCTTTGCATGATTTTTATTCTTAAAGATCTTCCTGTTCTGTCCCTTGTCCTGCACCCAGTTTGCAGATGTTGGCAGATGTTGTTTGCTGTCATAGCACAGCCTTCAGGCTGAAGGCCTGCCCTTCAGGGCAGGAGATCAGGGGGCTGCACCCTCCATGGGCACAGGCACAGCCAGAGAAAGGGGATCCATGAGCCAGATGGCAGCACAGTTCCCAGGTGCTGGTTAGGAGGGATGGGAAATTGCAAATGAAAGGCTTGTGTAGACTTCAAACTTCACTCTGCCTTCATAAAGGTGTCAGCTGGAATTATTTTGGGCATTTACTTGCGTGGTCTAGTGCATCACTAGCTAAAACAGTTTTTTTTTAAATAATGGAATTTGCTGCTTGGCTCATGCATAAAAAATAGCAGGAATGCGACCCAGTTGCATAATTTTTTAGTAATAAATAGAGTCAAAAGTGTTGAGCTCAGCTGCTGGCACAGTGAGACACCCTGAGTGGGGGCAGAGGGCAGGGAGCCCCAGGGGGCAGCCCCTCATGACATTTTGGGAACACATGCTCAGGCAGCACAGAGGGGAGACCCTGGGAGATGTGGCACCTCAGTGGCCAAAGCATCCTGAGCCACAGGGGGACCCCTCCCCTGTGGTGGCTTGGTGTCACTCCTGCATCCACACATCCTGCATAGCTCAGTCCCAGCATGGCAGTGCTCCTCTTCCCACTCCAACTGCTCCATCTCCAGGAAAGCCACTCTCCTCCTGCAGAAATGTAGAGCATGAACCGTGGCACCTCTGCACTGTTAAATTGTTGGTGTGTGAAACACGTTCCTAAAGGAACACACAGATGTTCACTGGATACAGCCCAGCATGAATGGGGGAGTCACTGAGACTGCCAGGAGTGCGAGGTGCAGCTGGAAGGATGTGGCAGGCAGGACAAGGACAAGGACAAGGACAAGGACAAGGACAAGGACAAGGACAGGGACAAGCCCAGCCCTTGGGCCCTGGTGGTGTCAGGAATCTCCTGTGCCTCGGCACTGCTGCTGGGCTCTGACTGTCAGACTGGGCTCAGCTGGACCCTGCTGCTGACAGGCATCACCAGGGCTCTCTGAAGCTGTGGGTGGACTCAGGACCAACGGGACACACATACCAGCCTCCTGCTGACTGGCCACCCTCTCCTGCCCCAGCTCACCAGGACACATGCTCCCATTGCACTGCTGACCATTGCAGCAACTCATGGTGCCTGTGAGGAGCCTGGAGAGAGGCACAGGGGCTGGTTATGGCCCCCAAGAAGCCATTCTGTTCCTCGTGCCTGGGGTAGGCCTGGGGGCTGGGGAAGGGCACAGACAGACCCCCTATGACACTGCCACTGACCGCAGTGCAGGAGTCTGGCATGGGACAGGCTGGTGCTGGCCCTGCTCCCCTGTGCAGGGCTGCTGGGGAGCCCAGGGGCTGCAGTGGGGGAATGCCCTGCCCAGGCAGAGCAATGCCCTCAGCACAGGGCCAGCAGCCCCTCCTCCTGCACAGAGGCCCTTGTATAAGAAGTGGCATTTTGATTGATGCCATTTGACGTATGGAGAATTCCCCATAGCAGGCAGTCACTCACCCAGCTGATTACGGACTCTGACTTCTTTCTCTAATTAAAACTCTCCCTCCCATTTTAATTCCTTTGCCCCAAACTCCCTGTTCTGGATCATCTCATAATGTGACACTAAGTGTCTGAGACAGGCCCCAGGGATGCCCCACGCCCGGCTGGCCAGCTGTGGTGCCATGGAGCACAGAGCCCAGCCCTGCGCCACAGGCTCAGGGCATCAGGGGACACCCGACAGCCCTGTCCCCCACAGGCTGCCTGCCCTGGCCAGATGTGACCCAGCCCAGCCAGATGGGCCCTGCCCCTGCTCCAGCAAAAGGCATGTCCCACTCTGCCCCTGGCTGTTCTCCAGTTGTGTCCATGGGGACACTCAGACCACAGCTCAGTCCTTGTGAGACCAAGCTCTGGATTTTTGGTGGGCATCAATTTGCAATGGCCTGACCAGGAGGATTCCTGCACAGCTTCCCCTGCACCAAGAAGTCACATTTCAGTGACTAAGTTGCAACAATTTCCCTCTGCCCCCAAATCCCACACTGGATAGGAGCCATTCCAATCAAATCCCTTCCCTTAAAACCATCCCACCTCCTGCAGGCAGGGCAAACGGTGGGCAGGCTCAGCTGCAGACCACATTTCATCTTGTCTCTGCTTGGAGCTCACCGAAGCAGGGTGAGTAAACCAGGGTAAAACAGGCTTTCTGAAGGAAGCCAATAGTCCTCCCAGGGGCTGCCAAACTTGACAGGTCCCACGTGGACTCTCAGCCTGTTCAGACTCGGTTTTAATGCAACTAAGAGAAAAATATGTTTAAACATGGGATTTAACCCTCTGACATGAGCTTCATTCTAGCTGAGAGTAAATCCTCAGGAAGCAGAGGCCAGGGCAGAGGGCACACAGCCCCAGCAGAAACTGGGGGGACCTGGGCAGAGCCAGAGGTGGCAATGCCAGCAGGACATGGTGCCAGAGCTCACCTGCAGACCCCATTTCTGGGACCATGGCCACCTTCCCCCCTTCCTGCTCAGCTGTGCACAGCCTTCCCAGTGCCTCCCCACTGTGTCCTCTCTGAGGGGGGGTTGTTGTCCCAGCACATCTGTATTCAGCCCCAACACCCACTGGATTGAGGCTGTTTGCCACAAGAACATGCTGTTGTTTTATATAAACAAGTTGCCAAGCTGGAGTTGGACTGCAGCGGTAAATACTGGGTCAGACCCCCGCTCAGCAATGTCTGTCCCACCATAATTAATATTGATTTTGTGCAGCTGAAATATAGCTACACAATTTAATTTTGCTGCTAAGATTTTTGACATGGCTGTTCTTAGAGATTAATGTGGGATTTAATGAAGGATTTGGGCTCTCATCTGTGATGTTCCCTCATCCCGTCGTGTGCCGCTGCTGCCTGCTTTGCCACACGGCTCAGAGCTGCTGGCCCCGTGGGCAGCGCCTGGCCCCATGCCCTCCGTGCTCCGGGGGTCCCCGGCCAGGCACACGTGCCCTGTGTCACTGTGCTGCTTCAGGGGAGAGCCAGGGACCAGGACACGGAGCACGCTGCAGGAGGGAGCCCACAGCCCGCTGGGCAGGGGTGCTTCACTGCTGCTGAAGCACGGGCTGTCGGTGACCCTGCCCACCCAGGGGGACAGTGAGACCATGGACAGCAGGACTGGGGACAGGGAAGGCTCCTCTCCCGGAGCCCTGAGGTGCATGATAGCTGCCAGCCTCTAACAGAAGTGTAAATTGTCCAGAAAGGTCCAGAAAGAACAAGGTGGGGCATGTGGACCCACAGCCCCTTCATTCATGGCTGGGACCAGGGGCAGCACGGCACAGCATGGCATGGCACAGCACAGCATGGCATGGCACAGCACAGCATGGCGTGGCATGGCATGGCATGGCATGGCATGGCATGGCATGGCATGGCACAGCACAGCACAGCATGGCACAGCACAGCATGGCGTGGCAGGAGCAGCCAGACTCCTCTGCCACAGGAAAGGGTAATGCAGGCTCTGGCCCTCGGGCTCGGGGTGGCACTGTCCTTGCTGGTGTCTCTGTGGGGACACAGCACATGCAGCAGCGACCATGTGGCCAAAGCAGATTTTTCGCTTATCAAATCAAGGAGCAGCTGGATTAGAAGATTAGAAACCAAATTAATTACTAATGACTTCCTGGGGCCTGGGTGGCTCTGGCAGGGGTCTCCAGGCAGCGGCAGCGCCGGTGGCGCCAGGCAGGCACAAGGGGAGCGCTCAGCAGCAGGCAGTGGGACAGGTCTGCCCACAGAGGCCACAGCCCGGTCCCTGCTGGGGCTGTGTGCCACACGGCCGTGCCACTGCTAGCCTGGCAGAGCTGGGGCTGGGGAACAGAGCAGGCCCCCAGCTCCAGCTCCTGCTCAGCTCCTGCTTATCCACATTGAGATGTGGCCCCTGCCCAGGAGGAGTGTGAGTCAGGGGGCTCGCCGTGGCTGGACTCGCCAGCCCTGGGATGAGTGGGCACTGCACCCATTTCCCTGAGGGATTTTGCTGCTGGGGCAGCACGTGTCCCAGCAGGTCTGTGCTGTCAGTGTCTGTCTCTGCAGCATGGCCTGCTGGGTGCTGCTGGAGGGGACAGCAGGTGTGGCAGTGGGCAAGGGCTGGGGCTGCTGGCACAGTAAATGGAGCAGGTGAGCAATCTCTGGGAAACAGCCACTCCTGTCCCTGCTGGCCAGGACAGCCAGGCTACTCACCATCTGCTTCCTGACCTGGATGTTAAACTGCAGTAGATGATGGAATATGTCAATGGGAGGAAAGTCTACTGCCTGCCAGAGCCTTTTGTTGAAGTGAGCAAGGGCCAAACACAGCGATGGAAAGATAGAAGGAAGGCTGGGAGGATGAAAGAGCAGAAGGACATCGTGGAGAAGAGTGAGCCAGGTAACAGGCTGGCCTCTGGGTGGAGGCTGGGTTGTTTTTAGCCAGTTACCTCACAGCCTACAGAGGAGCTTCCCAGGGATCTGGAACCCCCTGAAGTCCCTGGGGAGAGCATGGGGCACTCCCAGTCAGTGCAGGTCACTTCAGCCCCTGGCATCACTGCACCTGAGGGCCAGCCCACCGTGACCATCCCATCTCCTGTGGATGTGGGACACAGAGTGTGGACAGCTCTGCACAGATGGCACTGCCTGGCAGGGCCCTGTGCGGGGCTGCTGGAGCACCCCTGCCCACGGGGCAGCCCCAGCTCCTTACACTTCTTACACTGGGCTAATTGGTTTAACAGAGATTGCTGGGTCACTAATTACGGAGCCTATTGAACAGCATATCTCAGCTTAGGGATACAATTAAAAGTTCACCCTAATTAATCAGAGGTAATTAACGGACCTTGCATTTCTCTGACGTTAATTAATCAAGGAATTCCGGGCAAATCGATATAGGCAGGGGGGAGTCAGGGGATGGAGGGAGTGGGTGTTGCAGAGGTGATGTGCTCCCTGACCCCCTTTTCTGGGCTGAGAGCAGAGCTGGGGTCCCCACAGCAGCCCCAACAGCATCTCTATCTGTGTCACCCCCTGCTCACTGCCAGAGCTGGACCCTGCTCTGCTCCCTCCTCAGCACGGGAGTCGATGTGGCCACAGTGACTCAGGGTTTGTGTCGTGCTGCAGGTCCAGCCGGTGACAGCATTGCCACCGGCACTGCCAAGATCCTGTCCTGCAGGGTCCTGCATCCAGCCCCCTGGGCTCAGCCCGAAGCCTTCGTGCCCTGCTCCACCCACCCTCACCACGCTCACACGGGCAGCAGTGCCGTGCAGGCTGTGTGCCCAGAGGGCACGGGGCCAGTGGCCGGAGCCCCGCGGTGCCCTGGCTCAGGGCTGCGCCAGCCGTGCCAATCGTTAGCAGTGGTTTGGCTGCAGCTGCCTCATCTCCATCTCCCCGAGGAGATGTGTATTGAGATAATCCAGACAAAATGATAGATGGACATCGGTGTCTTGTGTATGGATCTGGCTGGGGGTTTGCAATATTTTGCTGCTAAAGAAGCCCTCATTTGTGGCGTGATCGAGGACCCCATGCCAAATCAAGGAAATTGATGTGCTTGTAGTAGGAAACTTAATCACCAAAGGGGAAATGCCCACCTCGTTTTTCTCATGAAAGAGGAATGCAGCGCTTTGATTTTTGGCTCTAGTATAAACAGGGTGTGATTAAATATTGTTTCCCCACTCTTTCTTGTCATTAATCAGGATATAGCTGCAAGCGCTGGGCGTGACGTGGGGACACTTGCTTTGATTCCTCAAGTTCTTAAATGGTTTTGTTCTCTTCTCAATCCCATTAAAAATAGCAGGCGGGGTGTTCAAAGTGCTCCTGCTGGAGAGAGAGAGCGCTTCTGATGTGAAGGATGCGCGCTCCTGGGGGACGCGCCTTGGGCAGGGAGCGCACCCGCCCGCGGCCCCGCCCGCGCCGGCCCGGCGGCATCGCTGAGCCGAGCCGAGCCGTGCCGAGCCGGGCCGGGCCGAGCCGTGCCGAGCCGTGCCGGGCCGGGCCGGGCTGGGCCGGGCCGAGCCACGCCGGGCCGTGCCGTGCCGCCTCGGATGCGCTGCTGCAGCAGAAGCCCTCAGCAGGCGGGGCAGCGCCGGCCCTGCCCGGGCAGTCCGTGCCCGTTCCGGCCAGCACAGGCAGCGGACACGGGGAGTGCCGGGCAGCCCGTCCCCAGGACCCTCCGCGGGGCTGCCTTGTCAGCCGGCACGGCCACAACCAGAGGCTCACTGAAATCAGCCTTTATCCCCAGATAAACGTTTATGCCCCCGGACTGTGAACCGGCGGAGGGAGCTGCTGCCCGCACTGCCACAGAGCTGCAGGAGGGCACTGGGGCTGGGACACGCCGAGCCGGGAGCCCCCTCAGAGCAGGGGCTCTCTTGCCGCCGCCCCTCTGCCGGTGCCACCTCTGCCACCCTCGGGGGGACAGAGCTTGCCGCACTGCCAGGGGCGGCTGCTGCGGGCTGTTGGCAGCGGTGCGGAGCAGGGCAGGCTGCAGGGAGCGGAGGGCACGGGGCGAGCTGCTGCGAGACCGTCACACGGCTCAGGACGGGCCCGGGTGATCCGGCAGCCCCTCTGCCCGGCCGGGCTGGCAGCACCCGCGGCTCCGTGCCGGCAGCGCCCCTGCCCGGCAGCTGCCCGCGGGCACCGAGACGGGGAGCGCGGCACTTCTTCACTCCCACCTGTGCCCTTCACTCGCTCACAGCTCCGGAGCCCATGGAAATGCACCAGAAACTGCTGTCAAACGAGTTAATTTTAGTGCAGAGCTGCTACCAAAGCTTCTGCTGTTCTGCCTGTCACAACCTCTCGTGTCTGGTAGAGCCGTGTTCCTCTCCCTCCCCGGGCTGCCCCTCGAGCTGCAGCCCTGCCCCTGCCCAGCCCCTGGGGGTGCAGGTGCCCTCTGGGGCCCCCAGCCCCAGGTGAGGTCAGTCAGGACACTTCAATTGGCTGTCGGGGCAGGGCAGGGCTGTCAGCACAGGGGTTGGCATTGCCTGGACCTTCTGCATGTCCTGGCTCTGTGGGGTTCAGGTGGGTCCCCTGTGCTGTGCCCAGCTCCCCCTGCACCAAAGCCATGTGGTTGCTCACCCAGAGGGTACAAGAGGAGGGAACCACTCCCAGATGCCCAGCAGTCCCTGAAGATGGTGCAGGTGGGTTGGGGTTGGTTTTGCAGGAGCCCCTCCTGGGTGAGGCACTGCTACCTACACAGCTTCCCTGCAGCCCAGGACCTCTGCCAGCCCTTCCTGCTCTCCTGGTCTTTTGTGGCTTTGTAGCCAGTCCATGGCTTTCAACACGGGCAGTGACACCTCCTGGAATGTGGAGGGGGGCCCTCAGTGAAGTGAGGAAGAAGAGGGCAGGCCTTCCTCCACCCAGCGATGGTGCCCGAGGAGGCAGCAGTGTTGGGAACAAGAGCGAGTTCCCAGTCCTGTCCCTTCAGTGGGAATGGGGCAGCTCAGTTCTGATTTTCTGCCTTCAAGTTTATGTAAGGCAAGGACGGGGTTACAGAGCTGTGGAAGAGCTGGGCTGAACATGAGGTGACACTGAAAACAGGCTTCAAAAAAAAAATTACCAGCTTGTGTTTGAGTACAGATTCCTCATTTGCAGTTAAATATAATTGTGAAGGTCTGTGAGCCAGAGAGATATTTCTAGTTATTGGAGAACTAGCTCCTGCCCCTGTGATCCCCGAGGAATGATAATGAGATTTACCCTAAGCAGGCGCTGCGGAGAGCCTGGGAGAGCTCCGTGCAGTGATGGTGTCTGATGAGAGCAGAGCCGGTTCCAGGGTCCCCGCCTGCCGCAGCGCACGGATGAACCCTGCAACTGCATCATTGTCTGTGCTGTTCACACCCTGCCTGACGCTGACAGACCCGGAATAGCTGCCTGGAGCCCTCCAGCACCAGCGAGCTGGCTCTGGCTCCTTTCGGGGCACAAAGGATGCTCATGGGGGAGAGAGGGAACCAGGACAAAGGGAACCCGTGGGTTCCCCTTGCCCTGCCTGCCCTGCCTCCTCCCAAAGCCCTTCCCTCCTTTTCTTCAGCTTCTGGTGCACTTCCAGCCCAGCACGGCCAGCAGGTGCCCAGTCCCACGGACGAGATTCAGCCCACAGCCCCACAGCAGCTGCCGTCCCTGCCCAGGTGGTGATGGCCGGGACAGAGGGTCAGCCTGACCCGGCACCCTCGCTGTCCGAAGGCAGCAGCGGGGCCGGTGCCGCTGGAGCTCACCCCGGCAGGAGCAGCAGCGGCCCCGGCGCGGAGGGCAGCGGAGCTGTAACGCGACTCCGCTACCGGGGGCAGGAGCCCGGAGGGGGCCGGCACACCCCTGCCCACCTCCGTTATGGTCTTTGCAGCGTCAGTGACAGATATGTAAGGATTAAATTGCAGTAATCTCTGTAATCTACTCAGCGAGATTAAAACCTCCCCCCCGCCCCCAGACTTTATCCCTTTCATTCCAGGACTCTTGAGCAGTGATTACAGCCGGGGGAAGCCATTTAGCTTTTAAGCACCACTCCATCCTGCTTAAAAATGCATTTCAGAATCAAATGAGTTTGTGCAGCACAGCCAGGGCTGGCTGCTCCGGCTGGGCAGGAGGCTCAGAATTAGGACCAAAGTAGCTTGAGTCAGAGTCAAAATTAAATTTATTGTTTCTGACCTTATTGAGAATACAGTGCATTTACAACTGATTAATGAGGCTTAACAGGAGTTCAGACCCAATTCAAGGCAGCTCCACAGCCTGCAATTCCATCCTGCTGTCTGACGGGCACTTGGAGACTCCGCTGCCCTCAGGAGACCCCAAAGTGCAGAGCTGGGAGATGTGCCAGCCGGTGTTGGGTCGGCTGTGAAGGAGCCGAGGGGCTGTGCGAGCCAGGATCAGCCCTCAGAAGCAGCTCTGGGGCCAGGGCAGCCAAGTGCCATGAGCTGATGGGACTGAGCACCACTTCCATCCTCTGCAGCACCGGGCCTGTGGCTCTCACCAGGCCAGGATGGGGTGAGGGCTCCACCAAGGGGGAGGGAACCGCTCAAGTGCTGACGGCTGCCACAGTGATCCTGGAGACTTTGGGAGTGAGGGTGCAGTCCCAGCGTGCTTGCAGTGCTTGGGAACAGCTGAGTCCTGCTGGCCTGTGCCCTCCCACACTGCCCACAGTGTCCTGGGGACGTGTAGCAGTCTCTGAGCACCATCAGCTCCCATCCCCATCCTTGCATCCTCCTGGCTGCCCATGGATCTGGCTCAACTGCATCCCCCTGCTCCACTGCCCAACTCCAAAATGCCAAAACATCCTTTTAGCAGCTCCAGGTTCTCTGCCAGGACAAGGAGAACAGGGAGGCACTCGAGCAACAGACCTGGTGTCTGTTTCAGGACCTGACCAGAGCCATGAGGCTGAAGCAGCTCAGCTCTGGCTGCCCCACAGCCCTGAGGCTCTCCCTGTCCATGAACAGGTACTGCTCACGCTCATTCCTGAGGCAAGGGTAGGTGGCAGTTTGTCAGCCCAGAACCAAAAGGTTTTTAATGACATAAATATTAGAGGCAGAAAACCGGACTAACGGTGACACTTTGGCACTGAGCACTTTCCTTGGCTCTGGAAATAAATTCTGAACTTGTTCTGCCTTCAACACAGAGGCATAATGGGCAGGACACCACTTTTAATCTTATTTGCTATTTCTAGCTTGCACTTTATTGCTTCCCTATTCTTTTAGGTTTCATATGCTCCTGGCACAAACTTTGTGTATTTCTGTAATAATCTCCTGGTCCCTACACTTGGGCAGCTTTTCTCTCTGCCTGCCTGGCAGCTCTCTGTGCTCGGGATGAGCCCTGGACCAGGTCCTCCCTGGAAAGCACACAGAGCAGTGAGCCCCCAGCAGTGTCAGTTCATGGTATGGTGAAATCAGCCTCCCAGAGGGGAAACAAGGGAAAAGGGCTGCCCTGAGGCCTGAAGAGAGGCTCCAAATCCCTTCCCTGGTGTTTGTGTCATGAGCACTGTTCGGCCACAGCCCCACGGTCCCATGAGCCAAGTGCTGCTCTGAGCAGGGAGGAGCAGGAGAGGCTGCCAGGGCCATACTGAGAAACTACCCTGGGCAAACCAGCACCGAGGAGCTGCAAGGGGCCTGGGAGGGACACGATGCTGGGGTCCTTCAGGGTTAAAGTCAGACAAGGCAGTGGGGTTTCTTGCTGCTTTGGAAAATCCCGGTACAGCAGGAGATTGGAGAGCTTGGGAGGGATGAAGGAGGCGAGATGGGAAAGATCTGCTTAGGAACAGAGCCAGGAACCCACAGGGATCCAAGAGAGATGGGGAGGGCCCTGAAGAGTGGCCAAGGGAGGTGGGGAAGAGAAGATGAAGGAGAGGAAGGTGTAAGGCTGGGAGCAGGATGCAGCAGCAGCTCCACAAGGAACGGGTGAGGGGGGCAGAGGGAGGCAGGATGCTTTCCAGAGCTCACTCTGTTTTCCAGAGCAGGATGTCTTCCTCTAGCCCCCATGCTGCAAGGCACTGGCTGAGGAGAGGGAATCTTCTGCAGTGATCCAGTGGGCCCTTTCCTCCTGCAATGCCAGGGCCTGGCACCCCACTCCAGGGACCCCACTGGGGCTGGCCCCCGGGGCTGTGCTAGCACAGGCAGCAGGGCTGGGAGCATGCTGATGGCACCAGAAAGCTGTTGTTTATGCAGAGTGGGGTGTAAACAGCAAACATGTCATGAGAAAGACATGCCCTGCACGGATACAAAGACTGGAAGCAAAATTGTCGGCTTTACAAAACATTCCTCCCTTGCAAGTAGAGAAACCTGGAGGTGTTGAGGCATCCGCAGCAGCTTTATTTATCCAGACGCCTCTAATGTTCATGCTTAGGCAATGTGTCTGCTGCCGAGGCTGGATCACCACATGGAGGTGGTGATCTAAAATGGAAAAAGCAACTTTTCCACAGATTTGGCAGTTTGTCATGGAGAGGAGCTAAGTGATACTTTCCACTGTAGAAAGCAGAACCTGCCAATGGCTGGCCCCTCAGGTACCTCCACCCTTGCTGTTGTTCCCTGGGCAGGGCAGTGGCCCTCGGAGAGGAGGCTGAAGTCCTGTGGGCTCTGTCAGTGCCTCTGGTGCAGCACTGAGCCGTGGGAGAACCAGCCCTGGGTGCGTTCACATGGTCAGGGATGGCCCAGTGCTGTCCTCTGGGCTGGGGCTCTGCACGTGGCTCTGTCCCCTGCTTTGACCCACACAGAGGGGCTGGGGCTCAGCCCTGCCTGCCAGAACCTGCTGCCTTGACACTGCCCAATGTCCCAAAATCTTTGGTCACTGAGGATGATGAGGTTTGTCTCCCCGAGGACTCAGCCCATCCTATAGACCCAGAGCTCTCCTGAGGCAACAGGACACTTCTTCCTGGAAACTCCATTCCTGCTCCCAGAGAGGAGCAGTGCCACGGCTCCTGCACCAGCCCAGGTGAGAGGCTGCAGGCAGCACTGCTTTTCATTTTTTCTCCATTGTTTCTTATGTCTGCACCGAGTTCTGGGTGTTGCACACGAGGGAACCTGGTCCCCGCCCTGGACTGGCTGCCGGGAGCCTGCGGCATCCTCGTTTGTGTCAGGCTGGCACTTCTTGCCCGTCTCTGCCTGTCACCATCCCTCTTCCCAAGGAACAAGACAAGTAGTTTTCTGCAGCCGCTCAGGCTTCCAGTGCTGAGAAAGCGGGAGCGATGGCCGCTAATGTCTGAGCGGTGCCGCACGCAGCCCTTTGGCTCAGCAGGAGCAGCCGAGCGGAAGCCTGGGATGCCGGGGTGCAAGAGGAAAGAAAAGGGGAGCAGGGGATGGGGATGGGGATGGAGCAGTTCGCATTCAGACTCTGCCGCAGCCGCTGGGCTTCCCGGGTCAGCCTGCATGTGGGGCATCAGACCCGGGACAGGCGGGGCTGAGCAGCCCCAGCCCGGCAGTGAAATTTAATTCATGCGTCACTTCAAAGCTTTTCCCTCCTACTTACCGGCGGCACCGCGGCGGCCGATGGCTGCTCCTCCTGCCCTTGCCGAGGACAGAGGCGTCTGCTGCCGTGGGGCGGCCCCGCCGCGCTCCCCTCGGGGCCCGATGGTTCGGGCAGGGTGGCCGTGGCACCGGGCTGGGGCATCCCGGGACCAGCCGTGACCCCGGCAGCCCCGAGCCCCTGCTGCCGCTCCCGGGCGGGGGCTGCTCGCAGCGTTCCGGTGCCGGTCCCCGCTGCCGGGCGGAGGTTGCGCGGCTGCGGGAGGCGCCACTCCCGACCCGGCTGCGGGGACGGAGGCGAGTGCCCCCGGCTCCACGCTGCTGCTGCTTCCAGCGGCTCGGGGCTAGATGCGGGGGCAGCGCGGGGCAGGGCCGGCCGGGACGGCGCCATCGGGGACGGGACCATGGCACCGGCAGCCGGGCCGGGCAGGGCAGGACTCGGCGGGCGGCGGGACCGGCCCGGCCCGCTCCCGGGAGGAAGGGCTCTGCGCGGCGGTACCCCCGGCCCGGCCCGGGGGAGGCTCCGGCCGCCGAGCGGCCGCGGGGGCTCCGGGAGGCGCTGACGTCAGGCGGCCCCTTAAATAGCGACGCAGCCGCCGCTGCCCCGGCACTTCCCGCGGAGGCAGCGCGGAGCCGCCGCCGCCCGATGGCGGGGATGGCCGCGGCGGGGCGGCGGGCGCAGGGGGGCCGGGCCGGGCGCAGCCCCCTCGGGCGGCCCGGCCGAGCCGCCGCGTAGCCGCGGGAGATGCCGGAGCGGCCGCGCCGGGGCCGGGGCGCCGGGCCGGGGCCCGCCGTGCCCGGCGGCGCGGCCCCATGGAGCCATGGCGCGTAGGGCGCCGAGCGGGCGGGCCCCGGCCGTGGCTCCGGCTCCGTCCCGGCGGCTGGCAGGGAGGGTCCTCGTCCTCTTCACGCTGTCGCTGTCCTGCTCGTACCTGTGCTACAGCCTCCTGTGCTGCTGCGGCAGCCCCGCCGCGCCCCGCGCCCGCTGCCCGCCCGCCCGCGCCGCCGCCGCCAAGAAACTTCTGCAGCAGTCGCGGCCGTGCGGGCGGCAGCCCCCCGCCCCGCCGGCCGGCAGCGCCCCGGGGCCGGCCCGCCCGGGCACCAAGCGCCTGCCGCGGGCCATCGTGGTGGGCGTCAAGAAGGGCGGCACCCGCGCCGTGCTGGAGTTCATCCGGGTGCACCCCGAGGTGCGCGCCCTGGGCACCGAGCCCCACTTCTTCGACAGGAACTACCACCGCGGGCTGGAGTGGTACAGGTGAGGGCGGGGGGCTGCGGGACCGGCCCCCGCCCGCCCCGGGCACCCCCTTGTTCCCGGCCGCCGGCCGTCCCCCGTCCCCAGCATCCCCACACACCGCCCCGCTGCCCGCCCGCCTCCCCTCTCCTCTCCCGGCGCTCCGGCTCTCGGTGCGGACCCGGCTCCGCGTTCCTCGGTCAATCGATGGAGCCGGCGGGGCGGGAGCGGCCGGAGCGGTCCCGGCGGACGGCGGAGGCTGTCGCCCGGCCGCGCTCAGGGACTTTTCCTTCATCTCCTCTTGCTGTAGCCCAGCGGGTCGCGGCTCGGTCCTGCCCGTTCGCCGGGGCTCTGGGCTGTAGCCACCGAGCCCCGGCCCTGCCGGTGGGCACCCGGGACATCCATTCCATCCCGTCTGAGGAAGCATTTGCCTGGGTGAACGGGTTTCCAAACCGCGGGAGTGTGTGTGTACGGGACGCACGGCTGTCCTCCCGCAGCCCTGCCCGGTGCGCCCCGGCAGGCTTCTGCTGCCGGGTCTGATCGCTGGCTCCTGAGAGGAACCGTCCTTGTTCTCTGCCGTCCTGTCCCTCTGAACTCGAGTCACTGTGGATCTATATGGAATCTCTGATAATTTGCAGAGCTCAGAGTGTGTCTCCAGCAGGAGATGGCGGGACTTTAATTTCCGTCGGGGCTTTTGTGAGGTGCTGCGGGCGCTCCGGGAGAGGCAGCGAGTGCTGCTGTTGGGCAGGTGACAGCGCCCATGGGCTCGGTGGTGCTGCCAGCGGCTCAGCCCCGCTCCCTGCGGTTCCCACCCGGGGTACGGCGGTGTTTGCTGTGCTGTTCTGGAGAGCTGGGTGCCTCCAGACAAGGCCGTGGGGATTCTGCTGGCCATCAGCCTCGGCTCGGCCTGGCCCCGGCTGCCTGTAGCTCGCAGCGGGGTTTCGAAAGAGCTCCGTCCCCGCCGGTGTGTCGGAGCGGCACGGCGGGCGGAGGAGGCCACCGAGCTCCCTTGCCTTCCATCTTGGCAGGGACGTGCCCAGTTCCAAAGCAGGTCAGTGCTCAGTGACAACAGCTGGGCAGGCAGTGTGACACGGTGCTCACTCCCGGCTCTGTTTGGGTCCAGGCAGCTGGGGCTGATGAGAGGCAGCTCAAGCACCGCAAGGAGAGAAGGCAGCGCCGCTGCCCTGTGTCCTGCTGGGGCCACAGTGGACCCTGCAGCCAGGAACGTTCAGATCCTCTTGTGGCAGGTGACAGGAGAGTCAAGACAGGCACAGGTCAAGCTCATTGAAGCCATTTCCCTCTCCTGAAGCTATCCTGCAGCATGTCCCGTTCCTCCTACTCTTCAGAGAGTAGCTACAGCAATATCCTTCACTTGCTCTTGCCTCTTGGCAGGTCTGTGTCACCCCCACAGCCTCCCCCCAGCATCAGGCACTGTCACCCATCCTGCACCCCCTAAAACAGAATGTGGGTCCTGGCTGAGCCCCTTGCTCAGAGGGGAGCTGCATGGGCTGAACAACTAGCTGGGAAGCAATGTCCCCAAATCCTGAGCTGGGATCCTTCCCTGCATCCATGTGTCTGCGACTGATCCGGGCTGTTTGCTTCCCCTGCGTGCTGCCAGCCGGGAAATGCAGGGCTGGGAGCCCCATGGGCAGTGCAGGACTGAGCCTGTGACACTGCTCCCTTACAAGGTTTGGGACACAGAGCCTGCCCCGAATGGACAGAGCCTGCCTGGGGAGCGGAGGAGCACCTGTGGGCACCAGGAGTGGTGCTGATGCAGGACAGGAGCTGTGTCCTCTCCCCTCACCCTGTGGCACTGAGGGGCTGCAGCAGCTTGCAGCTGAGCAGACAAGCTCCCACCCGGGCCATTGTTCAGTCTGGGACTCTCCGTGTGAAGGGCCGTGTCCCTGGGCAGGAGGGGTGCAGCCCGAGGGCTGGCAGGGCGGCTGTGCAGCCGCGGGGAGCGGGGCCGGGTGAGCGGCGCTCTGCCCCGGGGCTGGCTCTGCCCCGATCGATGCAGGCAGCACGCCGGAGCAGCGGAGCCTCCAAATTAGTTCGGCTAAAACAATTAAATGACACTTCCTTGGTTTTATTACCTTTTTTTTTTTTTTTTTTTTTTAACTGACGAATGTGCCAAAACTTAAGCACAGAGGCTGCTAAAGTATAAAACGTGGAATTGATTTTCCTCCTTGCAAGTGGAGCAATTAAGTGTGGAGCAGGTCTAACCCACAGCAGGATAAGCTCCTGTCGCTCTGCCAAGAGCCTGGGAGCAGGAGAGCAGGGTCCTGCCTGGGCCTAGGAAGGACAGGGTGGAGGCTGGGGGCAGCAGATGTGGGGGCTGTGAGGGGCTGCAAGGGGCTGCCTGCCAGGACCCCAGGGTGGGGGGCTGCTCTTGGCCTGGCTGGAGCTGACTGCCAGCTGGTGCTGCCGTGCTTGTGGAGGGCTGTGCTGGAGGGTGGTGTCTGCAGGCTGCCCAGAGCACAGAGCCCTTGGAAAGGCAAAGGTAAAGGCATTCCCTCGTGTGAGCAGAGAGGAGCCCCTGGCTGCTGAGTGCCAGGCCAGCTATGTCCTTCCCTTGTGCCCCAGTGGAGACACCAAGTTGGTCTTTGCAGTTGCAAGTAGTGTGAGAACTGAGCCCCTTTGCTGCTCCGGGAGCGTTGGTTGCCCTTTTCTCACGTTTTCCCCTGCCCTGGCATTTGTCTGACGCAGAGCTAGCGGGAGGGGACACCTCCTGATCCGCCTGTCCTTGCCTCTCCAAATGTCACACTTGTTCCCGGCTGCTCTCCTGCCTTAGCTGCTGCCACGGCCCCCCCCCCCGTGCAGGGCAGAGCCAGACCCCTGTGCTCCCCCCGTCTGGGAGCTGCCCACTCAGATTCAGAGCCCCCGTGCTGCTCCCGTTCCCATCAGTCTCTAATCCACCTCATTAGCTACAGATACACTACAGGAAAGGTATTTTTAGCAAGGTCTGTTTTAAGACAACTGAAACCAAACAGCAGCTACTGGGGAATATCGATTCATTACCAATCCTGCACTAAATGTTCAATATTGAGCTTTTTCCTGCTGCAAGTAGTGTGGGCCAATAACCTTCAATATTTTCCAGAACACGGGGAAGGTGGTGTGATTTAAATTGCCGTTAACTTTGAGTAGTGGCTCTAATTGCAGCGTCTTGGGGTGCAGTTTCCCTCCTTAGGATTTCTGAGTGATCCTGTCAGATGCTCCGGGTTATTTTCACAGAGAGGGACTTCTCCTGAGGCCGGCTCCCACCCACCCTGCTGGCTGAGCCCAGAGGCGGCGTTGGCACAGGGCAGGGCCCGCCTGGCTCTGCACGGACCCACCTGCCCGAGTCCCCTGGTGGCTCTCGGGCTAAGCTTGGCAGCGCACAGGTCCCTGGAGCACGGGCGCTGCTGGGGCTCTGCCCCTGCCCCATCCCTGCCTTGCCCCGGCTCGGGGATGCTCCGGGCGCTGGCAGCGCAGGGAGGGAGCGCTGTGCTGCCCTGGGCAGCAGCCCTGCCGGCGGGACCTCGGCCGTGTCCCCGCGGCCCCGGGGCCGTGGGAGGGCAGGGCAGGAGCGGGCAGAGCCGCTGCAGACGCTAATTGCTGCCGGCTAATGGCCGGGCTGGCGCGCACACAAATGGGAGCCCATTAGGCTTTGCCCTGCGACATGTTTGTGGGCTTTACTGACAGCGCGTTCGGGGGAAGTTAATTAGTGAGAGGAGAGGAAGGCAGCAGCTTCAAGGATGCTTTGAAATTTCCTTGGCTTCAGAGAGTGCCCTGGCTCTGGGGAATGGGCATGGAAGCTGTGGCAGGGACTGTTGCCTGGGCGCTGCCCGGGCAGCGTTCCTGTGCCATGCCCGTGCTGCCCAGGGACAGAGCCCTGCCCTCCTCCCCCGGGGGGGCAGCTGCTGCCCAGACCCTCGCTCGGGCCAGGAGAGCTTCCCTCTCTGAGGAGCTGGAGGTGAGCCCCTGTGGGGTGCCTAGCCTTTGGCATTACAGATGTGTATTCCAGCTCTGCTCCTTCCCCTTGTGTGTGAATGCTGCAGTTTGTTCTCACCTTTGCTTTGGAGGCACCAAATTCAGCTGGTGAGCTGGCACACCATGGGCTTGGCTGCCCTGTGAGGCTGGCAAGAAAAGGACACCAGGCCCTGGTGACCCTGGGTGTCCATGGTGGGGCCAGAGCTGGCCCACGGGGCACTGAGTGACGGGGAGTGCCCAGGGCCCGTTCCTGGGCTGGAGGGGGTTGTGCTTGGCTGCACTGTCCATTTGCCACGTGCACTCACTGGCACAGGGAGGTCACCCAGGGGCTCTGGCACAGGTTGCTGAGGTGGGAATTGCTGCAGCAGCTGGGGCACATGCAGTGCTTTTAAAAATGAGTATTCAGTTTTGGAGTTTTACCTGTGGCAGAAATTGCCTTGGAAATGGGAAAGGGGGAAACTCCAGGCTGTGTCCATGAGCAGAGAGCAGTACCCAGCAGGGCTGAGAGCTGGGCTCTGTGCAAGCTGTGCAGGGAGCCCTTGTGCCCTGCTCCTTGCCAGCTCCCCTGCCCTCAGAGCTGACCTTGGCCTTTGCCAGACCCTCCATCAGTGCTGAGCGGTTAGTAAGGAAGGTGAGAGTCACACATAGGTGTGTGTCTGTGAAGGGCAATGGCAGTGTGCCCTTTGGAAAAGAATCTCTTGATTTAAAGGACACTGCAAATCTCTGGAGCATTTAAATGATTAAAAATGAATCAGCAACAAAGTTAATTACTGTGTTCGCTCTGCTTTTATGCATGGAAATGTCCCTCATTAGCTGTCTGCAAGCACTGGTGTAAATTCTTTGAACATAAACATTTATTAAAGGGAGCTGCTCCATCATTAAATCCTGGCTGCTCTGGTGTGTGGTGGTGGCAGCGGGGCCGTGGGGCCCAGCCAGCTGCTGCCAGGGCCAAGGGCCCTTGGGTGGTGTCTGTGGCTGTGGCCGTGGTGCTGTCTGCAGCCTGGGGGTGCAGCCAGTCTGTCCTGCTTGGCAGGGCAGTGCCCCACTTTGGGCCAGCTGCTGCCAGCCCTCGGTGCTGCCAGGTGTCAGCGAGGGGCTGCAGAGCTGCTGGGGATCCCCTCTGTCCCCTCTGTCCCCTCAGTCCCTGGCAGGGTGGTGCAGCCCTCAGCCAGGGTGTCACTGCATCCTCCATGGCCCCTGGCATCCCTCAGCCAGAGCTTTTCATTTTTGTCACACCTCAGTTCCTCACGTTTAACCAGTTTTGCTTAAACTTCCTGAAGCTGCCAAGCACAGCTTTGCTGGAGCTCTCATCGAGCCCTGCTGGGCAGGGGTGCCAGGCAGGGGCTGACAGTGCTGTCCCTGTGTGTGTCACCTGTGGCACAGCACAGTCCTGCTGGGCAGGGGTGCCAGGCAGGAGGTGACAGTGCTGTCCCTGTGTGTGTCACCTGTGTCACTGCACAGTCCTGCTGGGCAGGGGTGCCAGGCAGGGGCTGATGGTGCTGTCCCTGTGTGTGTCACCTGTGGCATGGCACAGTCCTGCTGGGCAGGGGTGCCAGGCAGGAGGTGACAGTGCTGTCCCTGTGGGTGCCAGGCAGGAGGTGACAGTGCTGTCCCTGTGTGTCACCTGTGGCACAGCACAGTCCTGCTGGGGGCAACTCTGTGCTTCCCGTGCCCATCTCCCAGCACATGGGGCTGGAGACCCGCTCACAGCCCACCCCTCTCTGTTGTGACATCAGCTGGGAGAGGGGGAGCACGGAGCCCTCCCCGCGGAGCTGGCGCTGCGGATTTTTGCCAAATGAGAGTTTGTCTTTGTGCCGCGGAGCAGATGGAGCCCGGGATGGCCCCCGGGCGGGCTGCAGCGGGCAGGGCTGACCCAGAGGGCCGGGCTGGGATGGGATTACCAGCGGGCACTGCCCTCCCCGCTCTTATCTGCAATATCTCAATTGTTTGATGAGATTTGGTACAAATTCCTCCCTGGGAGAGTGTCTCACGCGTGTTGGACATCAAAGCAGAGCAGCCAGTGAGGGAGCGCATGTTTCTTTAATGTGGGAGTGTTGTAGGGGCCGCGGGGTGCCCAAAGGCAGATTAGAACAAAATTAATAATTCAGGGCTCGCCAAGGTGCGGAGTTAACCCCTTCGGGGGGAGTCGCTGCCTTCCTGCTGCCACAGCCAGGTCAGGCTCTGCCTTGCTGCTGCCCAGCACCCTGGGCTGGTGGGCTTGGGGGGGCTGTGCTGGCTCCAGGGGCTGCAGGGCACAGCAGGGCACAGCAGGGCACAGCAGCTGCCCTGGGCTGTACCCACACCTGTCCCCGTGGCACTGACGGGGGCAAACACAGCCTCCAAAGCTGGGCTGGAGGGAGTGTTAATGCCCGTGTCCAAGGGCACTGAACTGGGCTTTTAGACCTGGGCAGCTCTAGTGGAAGTAATCTCTAACTCAGGAGGAGTTAACGCTGTCCCTGCAGGCAGAGCAGTGTGCTGAGCCAGTGCCCCAGCCATCCTCCCCCTGCCAGTGCCACTCGCCCATCACTGTCCCCGTGCTGGCAGCAGCTGGCTCAGCACACGCCAGCACCCAGTGCCAAGGCCAGCTGGGGACATCAGCAGAGCCACAGGACACGTCCGTGGAGCAGCGGGAGCAGCTCCTGACTGAGCCCTGGCCTCACATCTGTGGTGCTGTGGGCCAGCACCAGGAACCTTCACACCACAGAGCCCGGGCCTTAAAGCTGTGTGACATGCTATTTGTATGCAAATAACCCTGTGAATGCAGAAGTCCAAAAATATTATTTTAAAGTCTGGTGTAATTAAGTTTGCCATGCATTTCCCTGCTCCTGCAGCTCTGGGGATCCTGCCGTTAGTGGGAAAATGAATGCCTGGATGACATCTCTCCCCCTTGCATGGCTTCACTGGTGATTTATTTATCTGCCTGTGCTGTGTTTTGTTGTCTCAGCAGTCTCTGTTGCTCAGGAGCAGCAAACACTGGGAGTCCATTTAAAAAAAAAAAACAACTCTTGTCTCATTTCAGTAATTTACTATGCAGAGGTTTTGTGTTTTACATAATGGATTAGAACCTGTAATTTCGTATTTTGAATGCATGGACCTAATAACTCACGCAATGAAAATCTAACAGGCTTGAGGATGAGCCATTAATGAAACAGCAGTTTTATGATTCTCCACAATATATTGTAATAGTGAATCGCTTACAGAGCTGTCCTGTGCTGATTTATGATGGAACTTGTTTGTGATGTGGAGATAGAGTCATGTGCCTGCACGGAATTAGCACTTCCTGACAGTCATTAACCAATGGGAATCGTAATCTGGATTTATGGAGTTTGAGGCAGAGCAGTGGGAAAGGCCAATTAAGTGCCATCCAAGCTCAGGTACCTCAGTGAACCAGCCCTTCTAATTTTTGCTGACTAATTAGTTTGTTTTCTCTGAAATTAGGAAGGTGGCCAGGAGCACGTGAGGGTGTGTGGGATGGTGCCCTTGGCATGTGCCACCACTCCCTGCCCTGTCCTGGGTCCTCTGTCTCTGCCCTCTGTCACACAGGGTGTCTGGGGCTGCTGTTGGCTCTCCTCACAGTGTTTCAGCAGCCCAAAGCTGCTGGCCATGGGCCGTGTTTTTGGGGTGCTGGAGGTGCCAGGCCCTGGTGCTGTGGTGCTGCCCTGGCAGCTCGGTGCCCTGTGCTCTGCAGTGGGAGGGCTGCAGGCAGGGTCCCTGTGGGAAGTGGCTGCAGAGAGGGATGGTGTGTGTGCTTCCCTGCCTGCTGCTGGCCTGACTGGGGCACCCAGGGCTCCAAGGCTGGTGGGTGACTGCAGTGCCAGGGGGGAACAGCCGCTGCAGGGCCCAGCAGTGCCCAGAAGTGCCTGGGGTGTGTGTTCTGGGGGGCCCAGAGCGAGCCCCACAGGCAGAATTCGGGCTGTGCCTGCTCACACTGCAGCAGCTGCTGGGGCCACAGGGCACTGCGGGGGTGTGGATGCAGCAGAAGGGTGCTGGCCTCATCCTGGCTGCCAGAACTCCCTGTCCACTCCAGCCAGGCATTCCCTGCCTGCTCCCCACCTGCTCCCTGCCTGCTCCAGCCTGGGGACCTCCAGTGCCATGAATCTGACTGCAGTGGGTTTGATAGTTTACCCTAGTAATAACAGGACCAATTTATAAATCTTTCCATCCCATTAGTTTTTATTTGATTTGGATGTTCAGATGTCAAAGCAAATGATTTAATTAGTGCTAAGCTGGGCTGCAGGGATGCTGCGTTTCCCCCAGGCTGGTGCTCCTTGCCTGGCCTGCAGCTCAGCTCCCAATGCCAGAAACAGATGGGTGTACCCAGGAGCCCATTTGGAGCTCTTGGCCCTGGTCAGGTCCTGGTGGGGTGGGTGATACCCTGGTGGGCACAAGCCCCACATTCCTGGGCAGCCCCCTGCCCCAGCTCCCTCTGGCAGAGCGGCCCAGCCTCCTGGGGCATTGCTCCCCAAGGCTCCTTGTGGTGCTGGTGTGGCACAGGCACCCCATTCCTGCATCCTGGCACTGGACACACACTTGTTACTGTGTGTGGGGGGCTGCCGGTGCCCCCATCCTCTGCCCAGGCTGTCCCCTGGGACTGGGATGGAGCTGGAAGTCATCCATGGCCAAGGTCCTCCACAGTGCTGCTGGAGAGATCTGTGCTTGCTTTGTCCCACTGGGAGGGGACACGTCACCAGCCCCGAGGTGCAGTCACCTCCTCCTGGGGCCTCTCCCTGCTCCTTCCTTACCTCCACCTTCTGCTTCGCTTGCAGGAGCCTGATGCCACGAACACTTGACAGCCAGATCACCGTGGAGAAGACCCCCAGCTACTTTGTCACCAAGGAGGCGCCGCGGCGCATCTTCAACATGTCCCGGGACACCAAGCTGATCGTGGTGGTGCGCAACCCCGTCACCCGCGCCATCTCGGACTACACGCAGACGCTCTCCAAGAAACCAGACATCCCCACCTTCGAGGGGCTGACCTTCCGCAACCGCAGCCTGGGGCTGGTGGACACCTCCTGGAACGCCATCCGCATCGGGATGTACGCCGTGCACCTGCAGAGCTGGCTCCAGTACTTCCCTCTCTCGCAGATCCACTTCGTCAGCGGCGAGAAGCTGATCACGGACCCGGCAGGGGAGATGGGCAAAGTCCAGGACTTCCTGGGCATCAAACGGGTCATCACAGACAAGCACTTCTACTTCAACAAGACAAAAGGCTTCCCGTGCCTGAAGAAGTCAGAGAGCGGCGGCTTGCCTCGCTGCCTTGGCAAGTCCAAGGGCAGGACTCACGTGCAGATAGACCCCGAGGTGATCGAGCAGCTTCGGGACTTTTACAGACCTTACAATATCAAATTCTATGAAACAGTGGGGCAGGACTTCAGGTGGGAGTGAGTGTCCGCAGCAGCACTGCAGGGACATGAAGCTGCAGTGCTCTGTGAGGAGGGGCTGGAGCCAGGGCCCCCTCAGCCCATCCTGCCCAGAATGGTGAGCAGAGGCAGGCGGGGGCTTTCCCTGCCCCTTCAGAGTCTGCAGTGCTCCGCAGTGAACCGAGATGAGGAAGACTCAGAGTCCTGCTGCAGCCACCAAGCTGAGGGATGCGTGCCCAGCAGCGCTGCCTGTCCCAGGGGGTCAGCAGCCACGTGGCTTCTTCTGTGGGGTTCCTTTTTCTCCTGGCACCACGTGGTCCCCAGGGCCACGGTGATGGCCCCATCCTGCAGCCTGTGTTCAGGCTGCTCCAAAGCACATCCCTCTGTGTCCCAGAGCAGGTGGGTGCTCCTGGACGGTGGCAGTGGGGCTGTCCCTGCCAGGCCCCCTCCTGGGCAGGCAGAGCTGCAGCCACTCCACTTTGCCTTTGTCACTTGTGCGCCATGTGTACCCATGAGGACAGTGAGATGTATCTGCTTGACAAAGAAGTCTATGGAAAATGTTGTACTGATATTTTGTCCTGTGAATAAAGCACAGAATTCCTGCTGTTACGGGTACTTTAGTGGCACTAGTTTCCTTGTTCAGCTTGTGATCCCTTCATGTAAATAAAGTGGCTTCCACCAGTCCGAATGCATGGGCTGTTCTTAGGACAGGGCTGGGCAGCGTGGGGAGCCCCCACACCTGCAGGCAGGTGAGGGAACGGGCAGGGGCTGGGGCAGGACTGGGGCTCAGCCCTGCCTGGGGCACCCCAGGCTCATCCTCTGGCACGTGGCTGGGATGTCTCAGAATGATGCACAGTGACCATGTGGGGATGCAACACACCATGGACCAGCGTGCAAGGCCTTACTGTGAGTGGTTAGTAACCAGAGAGCTCTAGTAGGAAAAAATTGGAGTTAATTAGTGGACACCTAAGACAGCCCCATTGCATCTCTGCCACTGCCAGCCACAGAGGAAGACACAGCAGTGAGGGGACCCAGAGGCAGGTTTGTGCAGGTGGAGGGAGAGATGGGAATGAATGGCCATTGACAGGAAAATGGGATATTTGCTTGTATGATTTTTCCTTTGAAGGAGAAAAACATTCACAGCGAGACTCACAAATCCCAGCCTCGCAGTAGAAAAGCCATTTCCAATCCACTCCAAGGAGGCAGAAGGTGCCAGGTTAGATTGATCCCCCTGACAATACTGTATTAGAGGGAAATTAGAGCTGGAGCCTGAGGAAACTGCTGCGATATCAAACAATTACTTTACATTTGTCCTTACAAATGGAGGGAGCAGAAATGTGCTTAAATCAAGTATTAGCTTTCCAAAGGGTGAGCAAATGAGGGCGCAGGCAGGGCTGCACTGAAAATGTAGAGCACATTAGGAGCTCTTAAAAATGGCTTTAAAAGCCCCAAGCAGGCACTCTGCATGCCGAGGAGGCAGGGCGGGGGTTTGATGAGAGTGGAAGGGTTGGTGAGGACCTGGCGTGGTGCTGCTTTGGGGACCTGAGGCCGAGTACAGGGGCTGCCAGAGGAGCCCCCCTGCTTGCCCAGCCTGGGCTCTCCCCAGGCAGGGCACAGGGGTCAGAGGCTCTGCTCTGGGGGCTGCCATGTGATGTTTTCCAGCTCTCCCTGGCACAGCAGGGCCCCGGCTGCCCCGCAGCACAGCCACCACCCTGTGTGCTGTGTTTTGATGGGTTCACTCGGGCCTGAACCCCAGAGAGCAGCTGTTCAATATTTATCAGCTCATAAATAGTTAAACATAATGAATGTGATTTAAGTGGTCCCTGATCCTGCTGTTGCTGAAGAGCTCTTGAGACGAGCTGGGCCAAGGGAATCCTTCACTGGCCCCTTCACATCACTGCCCAGGGAGAGCAGGGCTGCTGGGACATCCATGGGAGCCACAGCACCGCTCCTGCCTCTCTCCCAAAATGGTCCCAGCACCTCCCAGTCAAGGATCTTGGACACAGTGTCCCCGTTAGCCACCCTGCCTGTCCCCTGCTGAGAACACCCTGGCCCAGGTGGGAGCTGCCCTGGGAGCACCACGACTCCAGTGTCTCCCCACGGGCACCGGACCAGCTCAGTGAATTCAGTCCTGGTACTTCCAGGTGCACAGGGAGCACCTTGCCGTGGCCAGGGGGCTGGCACTGGCAGTCGCTGTAGGGGTGGCACTGGCAGTGGCTGTAGGGGTGGCACTGGCAGTGGCCATGGGTGCTGGCACTGGCAGTGGCTGTGGCTGTGGGGGGTGGCACTGGCAGTGGCCGTGGGGCTGGCACTGGCAGTGGCTGTAGGGCTGGCACTGGCAGTGGCTGTAGGGGTGGCACTCTCAGTGGCTGTAGGGGTGGCACTGGCACTGGCAGTGGCTGTGGGAGTGGCACTGGCAGTGGCTGTAGGGGTGGCACTCTCAGTGGCTGTAGGGGTGGCACTGGCAGTGGCTGTGGCTATGGGGGGTGGCACTGGCAGTGGCTGTGGGGCTGGCACTGGCAGTGGCTGTAGGGGTGGCACTGGCAGTGGCTGTGGGGGTGGCACTCTCAGTGGCTGTAGGGGTGGCACTGGCAGTGGCCATGGGTGCTGGCACTGGCAGTGGCTGTAGGGGTGGCACTGGCAGTGGCTGTAGGGGTGGCACTCTCAGTGGCTGTAGGGGTGGCACTGGCAGTGGCTGTGGCTATGGGGGGTGGCACTGGCAGTGGCTGTGGGGCTGGCACTGGCAGTGGCCATGGGTGCTGGCACTGGCAGTGGCTGTAGGGGTGGCACTGGCAGTGGCTGTAGGGGTGGCACTCTCAGTGGCTGTAGGGGTGGCACTGGCAGT
Source organism: Phylloscopus collybita (assembly GCA_027886175.1). Taxonomy (NCBI): domain Eukaryota; kingdom Metazoa; phylum Chordata; class Aves; order Passeriformes; family Phylloscopidae; genus Phylloscopus; species Phylloscopus collybita. The sequence goes on from JAJNNQ010000048.1 coordinate 503,062, forward strand.
GGCTGTGGCTATGGGGGGTGGCACTGGCAGTGGCTGTGGGGCTGGCACTGGCAGTGGCTATGGGGGGTGGCACTGGCAGTGGCTGTAGGGGTGGCACTGGCAGTGGCTGTAGGGGTGGCACTGGCAGTGGCTGTAGGGGTGGCACTCTCAGTGGCTGTGGGGGTGGCACTCTCAGTGGCTGTAGGGGTGGCACTGGCAGTGGCTGTGGGGCTGGCACTCTCAGTGGCTGTGGGGGTGGCACTGGCAGTGGCCATGGGGGTGGCACTGGCAGTGGCCGTGGCTGTGGGGGAAAGGGGAGCTGGGGGGGCTCACACCGTGTGATGCTGGGTCCCCACCAGCCCTGAGCCCCGGCTGGTCGGGGCAGGTCCCTGCTGGGAGAGTTTAAGGTTTCCAGGGACCTTAGCCGGCTCGCTGACGCCAGCCCCGCTCCCCGCAGCTGGCTCCTGCAGCCAGCACGGCGTGGGGACAGCAAACCGGCTCTGGCACGCTCCAGTGGCTGGAGATAAGGACAGCTCAGGGATAAATATTTACCCAGGGACTGAATGGATTCAACTGAGTTCATTCCTATTAGAGAATCTGTTAGTAATTATCTGAAGACTCGTTATTACCTGGGGACCTATAATCTCCCACAGTAATGAGTTCAAGTGGCTCCTGTGGCATAGCAAGCAGGAAGGGGAAGGTGGGAAGGGGCTGCTGCCGCTGCACAAGGGCAGGGCAGGCCTCAAGGACAATGGAGCTGGCTGGGCTTTGGGCAGCTGGCACCACGGCCACGGGGCACAGAGCTGCCACTTCACCTCCCTGCAGCAGCTCAGGGGCAAGCCCTGGGCAGAGCCCAGCTCCAGGCAGAGCTCAGAGCTCAAAGAGGCAAAAGCTGAGAGTTGAACGGAGCTGCTGCAGCTCCAGCCAGGCGTGGCTGCCGGGGGTGTGCTTCAGGACATGGCCCCTGTGCCAGGCATGGGTGAATCCCAGCTCCAGGGCAGCCCTGCTGGTGGGCCCTGTGCCCCACAGAGCTGGGCTGTGGCTCAGCAGCATTGTCCCAGTCCTGCCACCCACAGGGACTAATTCTGCAAACCTGAACCCATTTTGTTTGACTCAACAATAAAGTAACTGAAGAGCAGGATGCAAGGCAGGGCAGATATTGACAGATCCCACATCTGCCAGGGAGGAGAGCCCCCTCCTGGGACACACAGCCAGGGTTCCTGCGTGCCAGCAAAGGGATGGTCCCCACTGCCACTGCCACTCAGGGCGTGCTCACCCCCGTGTCCATCCACGCACACCGCAGGGCACAGCAGCTCTTTGCCACAAGTGTGTGGATGCCTGACACAGCAAGGCAGGGTGGAAAGTGCCCAGGAGGCACTGAGATGAGTTGCTCTGCTGCTAATCCTGTGAAGGATGCAAACTGACAGCCAAAACAATCCATCTCTCCGTGTCACACACCACGGACCCCTGGCCGGGCATGGCTGTGGTGGCAGCCGGTGCCTGGGCTCACACCAGGCTCCCTGCTCCCTCCTCTTTGCTCCTTCCCTCTCCACCTTCCCTGGATGTTGGCAGGTCCTGCTGGATTTGTGTGCTTTACATGAATTTCTTTCTTTATTTCAAATACTCTGATTTTATTTAAAGCACCCAGAGAGGTTCGTGCTCTCAGCCCCATCCCTGCCTGCCATGTGGCAGTGCTGTCTTTAGTCACAGCACTGTTATGAGACCAAGCCGTTCATTTAGCTCTAATCTTGAAAACAAAGATAAAATTACGTGATTAAGATCTAATTAAAGTCTAACTACCAGCACCATGAATCACTCCAGCACAACTTTAATGGATGCCTTTCGAAGCCATCATGCATTTGGGTTTCCTTCTGTGGCCAGTGATTTCCCTGCAGGGACTGGGTCTGCTCAGGCTGCTGTTTGCTCTCACTGGCTCTGATTTGGCTGGGGACCACTAAAAATGTTTACATGTGAGCGAGGAGCTCTAAAATCCATTTCTAACCAGACAGAAAATTTCATTTGACAAGCTCATTCAGATGTGCTGTGTCTCTGCAGAACTGAGTCGAGCAGGGGGGCACCTCCCCCTCTGCCAGCCCTGGCCCCAGGCAGGGACAATCACCTCAGCACTGCCCTGTGCTGGGTGTGACACTCAGGGTGCTCCGTGGGGCACTCAGGGTGCTGGGGTGGCACTCAGGGTGCTCGGTGTGCCCACAGGGTGCTGGGTGCCTCAGTGGCTCCGAGCCTGCCTGGCTGGTGGCTGGAGCTGCACTAAATGCCATTAGCTCTCCTTGAGGAGAAAAAGCAAATTGAAGTCCTTGGGTTCTCCACCCTGAGGCACAGCCCTATAATGATGTTGATGGAGAATATTGTCATTTCCCTCTTTCCCAGCAAATCACTGCCTGCTGTTGTCCCAGTGCTGTCCCTGCCAGATCCACACAAGCATTTTAATGCCCTCCTCCTGCACTTGCAGCTTGTCACGGCAGAGACTCTGCCAAGGGCTGCCTCTGGCAAAGGGGCAAGTCCAGATCGGTGCAATAGCCACCCTCCTGCTAACAGCACCTTGTCTGGGGGAGTAGCTGAGGGATCCCCCACCTGCAGCCTGACAGCTCCACGGGATGGGCCAAGGGATTGTCCCACCTGCAGCTGGTGGCAGGTGATGCCAGCAGAGCTGCTGGGGTGGTTCTTTCCCTCAGAGCAGCTAAGCACTGTGACAGGTGTCCCCAAGCCCCTGCAGTGGCTGTCACCATCCAGGGCAGGATGCTCTGCCCCTGCCAGCCGAGGCAGTGGCTGCCACCCTGCCCTGAGCCCTGCAGCACAGCACAGGTGGGAGCACAGCCCCATCAGCACAGCTGCTCTGTGGATTCAGCACAGCCACACAGGGCCGAAGTTTAAGGTGAAGACAGAGCAGCGTTTCCCTTGGGGAGAGCACATCAATGCTTCCCTGCTGCTCACCCATGTGGGGGAGATGGAAATGGGTGTTGCAGGAAACGAGACAAAGAAAACTTACAGCCCCATTTAGGTTTGTTCTGTCTTTTTTCTGCAGAAGGATGTGTAGTTCTCCTGACAGTGGCACATTAAGTGCACACACATCCTCTGGGGATGGTGGCTCTGCAACAGGTACCTGAGAGGCTCAATGGGAGGGAAGATTATCATCATTAATCACCACTGGGAAACAAGGCAGTTTCTCCAAACTGCAGCCCTGGGTAATGGTGATTGTGTACACATGAAGCAACACGTCAGGGGAATGATCCCTGGAAGACTCGGCCAACCAGAGGAGATAAAGGAATTGAAATTCAGGAGTGCTGCTGGTTTACATCTTCAGAGGGATGAACTTCCTGAGAACACTCATTCCAGCACAGCAGGGCTCAGACCTGGGCTGTTCCTGTTGGGAGCTAGGCACACACACCTGCTTGGCTTTGGGAAATGCAGAACAGCAGCAGGACAAGCCCAGGGGACAGGTGGCCTCATGGTGCCCAGGGAGCTGCCACAGGGGATCTTGGTGCCAGTGGCTCCCCTCACCCCTGTGCCAGGCCATGGGGACTCTCTCATGGCCACTAAGAAGCTCTGGCTGCTACAGCCACCTGCTTAAATTAACTTGGGCCAGCCTGCCTGCTAACACACAGCTTAGCTCAGAGGCCAGTGGGGCCCTGTCCCACCTGCTCAGGCTCTTCCCTGGCTGCAGAGCTGGGATGAGTGTGTGGGAATGGGCACTGTGGCACTGCAGCGACCAGGGCCAGCCCTGTTGGGGGAGGCACAGCAGGTTTATGCCTGGCTAGGCCAGGGAAAGACAGGCTGGCATGGGATTGATGGGGGAAAGGAAGGGCAGAGTACTGGCACTGGTGGTGTGGGGCAGAGGATGCAGCAGAGCAGCACCACACCCCTCCTGCCAGCTCCAATGGCCATGCTCACCTCCACACCAGGACAGGGGCTGCCAGGGCAAACTTCAAAAGGGGGAGAAAATGTTATTTCTCAGAGTTAATATTCCCTTGTGGAGCTTATTCTGCTCATTATTCTGGTCGTTACTTAAGCAGCAGCTGCTCCTCACTCGTGGTTGGGTGGTGAGAGGGGCTGAGTGCAAGAGGCTAATTTATTTTCTTTTAGTGCTTCTCATCCATGGCAGCCCCTGGCTGCTCCTCACCACTGGAAACCGGAGGCATTTCAGATATTTCTAATGTATGACAGCAACTGGGAAGCAGAAATTACCCTCTCTGAAATAATTCCTGAGACAGATTTCTTTTGGCACTTTGCAATGGACATGCAGAGGGAACACGAGCTGCATGTACTAGTTTGCTTTTCCTGGGCAATTTGTTAGCCCCACCATCTGGTCAGACCTTGTTCCTCTCCCCAGACAAGCACACCTCATTGCAGGGATAGCACCTGGGGACACCTGGGAGCACAGAGGGGACACGAGGGGCTTCCTGCCCTCCATGGCCTCAGTGCTGCAGCAGCCCTGGCACTGTCACCACTGCCCCTTTCTGCCATGTGGGGCTTTGCTGAGCCAGGCTCCAGCCTTGGTGGTGCTCCCGTGACACTGGGGGAGTGTGGTGGCCCCACAGGAAGGACCAGTGGGTCCCTGCCCCTGAGCCCAGCCCTGCAGCAGGGCACTGGGGGCAGGGGGCAGCAGGGCTGGCTCCCCTCCTGCTCTGGCCATCCTGCCAGCCAGTTCCCTGGTGCCAGCCACGAGGAGCTGCTGGCACCGTGTCACGTGCTGGGTCCCCGCCGAGATCCAGAGCAGGAGACAAATGATCTGCTCAGGATGCGCTGCCTTCGCTCCACCTGCTCAGCCCAAATGAAATTAAAATATTGACAGAAACAATTTCCAGAGGGAAATTGGAAGCGTTAGTGGCAGTGCTGGTCCCTGCAGCCTGGCTGCCTGTCACCTTCCCAGGCAGTGTGGGACAGGAGCCCCCTCCCGCCAGGCAGCACCCCTGGGTGCCAGGCATGGTGACTGCTCTGCCATGACATGCGTGCCACCATCCCATGGGATCTCCTGCCAGGGCACCAGAGACTGGGGCACAGCTTCTGCTGCTTCCACGACACCCAGAATCATTTTCATGCAATGGTTTGAATAAAGCAAAGTTGACATTGTGTGCACACACACGTTTTCCCCCAAAGCCAGTGCTGTGGGGAGGGGAGCTCTCACTCCCAGGCCAGGCAGGTGATTCCCTGCCCTGGAGCAGCAGGAGCAGCACTCGTGTCCCTCCTCCACTCACACTGCCCAAGCTCCAGGCACTCCTGGGCTCACACCTGGATGGGGACACAGCTCCCCAGGCAGACACTGCCATTGCCACCCAGCTGCAGAACAAGACCTCCCCTCCCAGTTCCTCAGTCCTGCATTCTGATCCATTTTCATCACTTATTCCCCAGGGCATTGTGGCACTGAGGGAAACACAGGCCACTTCTGTGCCACCACCAAACTCAGAATCTCATCAAAGAATGAAATCAGGTTGGTTTGACAGGACCTACTTCTGCTCAACCACGCTGACAGGCATGAATTTATATTCCCAGGCTCTAATTCTCCCATTAATTGAATTTTGCAGTGATTTTTCCACATGTTTGCCCAGGATTAATGTCAGGCTAATTGGATGCAGTTGTCCGAACCATCTCACTCTGCTGTCTCTCAGTATGTTCTCCTCCCACCCAACACCAGGCTCCAGCTCCTCAGATCAACAGGGAAGCTGCAATGGGAGCTGTTTCTGACCCTTGGTGAAACCTCTCTGTTAGGGCCAGGCTGTGCAGGACCCTGCAGCAGCACCCAGCAGCAGCACTGAGCACCCACAGGCCCAGCAGCCAGCCCAGCTCACAGCCCCAGCCTGGCACAGCTCAGACCGGGCACACACATTGCCCTTCACCCTCCCCATCCTCTGCTGGGCCTGGGCAGAGCACAGGGCAGTGCTGCCAGAGCTGGACGGGGCAGGGCAGGAGGGGCACCCTGTACCTGCAGCCACGCTGGTGGAGCATTCTCTGAAAATGCCCTGTGAGCACAGGATGCCAGCCAGGGGCACGGCCTGCACCACGCACTGGGCACGGCTGCCTGCCTGGGGCCACCCCAGCCTGGCCCGTGTGGGACAGCCACCGAGACACCTGTGTCCCCCACAGCCCTGCACAAGGTCCTGTTCCCTGCACAGCCACCATCTCCAGCAGCAGCCTCAGCATCATCATCTCAGTAATCTGTGTTGGTGGCTACACGGGGCTCAGCACAGCGCCTGGTGACAATGACAGTCACACTGCCAAGGTGCCCACGAGCCACAGGTGCCAGCACAGCTCCCTCACACTCACACCCAGCAGACCCACGGCCTCACACTCCTGGTACTGCAGCACTGCAATTAGGACCTGTCACACCATAAAAATATTGGAGCATTAAATGTATTAGATAAAACTCCCTCTGCTATTAAAGTAGCTCACATCCTGGAAATCTGAGCAGTGAGCAGTACAATTTCACCCAGTGATAGGACTGGATTAAGTTCTCCCCACAAAAGCCTCTTACTGTATGAAAAAGACCATTAGCAAGCACGGAAATCAATAGGGACTGGTGCTGCAGCCCGGCTCGGCCGGCCCTGCCGAGAGCACCAATTAGCCCGGGGCGCTGCAGGAAGAGCTGGGCTGCAGCCGGAGCCGGAGCCGGTGCCGTCCTGCTGCCAGCACCGGCGGCTGCTCGGGAGGAACAATCCAGGAGCCCAGGGAAGGCTTCCCAGCAGCCAGGCAGAGCTGCCGGGCAGCGCCGGGGTGATGGAGCAAGGCTGCGGGGCCCTTCTCATCCTCCTCCCGCCGCCTCCGGGGCTGCTCCGCTCCTTGCGCAGCAAACGGGGCTGGGAGCTTCCCCCTCAGCCCCTGCCAGCGGCCACCCCAGAGGCTCCGCTCCAGGAGCCGGGCTGGGAGCTCGGGGGCCGCTCTGGCCCTGGGATGGAATTCCCGGTGCTCCCCCCAAGGGTAACTCACACCCTGCCGCGGATGCAGCGCGCGAGTGAGAAGGAAAAGTTCCCTGGGTTTAAAAAAACACTCGGTAACAGCAAGTGAGGGCAATACATTATTTAAAGGCTTTTTCCAAGGAAAGAAAATAATTTCAGCTTAGTTAGCTTTTTAGGACATGCTAGCGGAGAGCGGGGAGCGCAGCGCTGCGGGCAGGGGGCGGGCACGGGAGAGGGGGCGGCACGGAGCGGGGGACACGGGGGACACGGGGGGCACGGGGAACACGGGGAACACGGGACACGGCACGGGGGACACGGCAGGGGGGGCACGGCACGGGGGACACGGGGGACACGGGGGGCACGGGGGACACGGGGGGCACGGCACGGGGGACACGGGGGACACGGGGGGCACGGGGGACACGGGGAACACGGGGGACATGGGGGACACGGCACGGGGGACACGGGACACGGCACGGGGGACACGGGGGGCACGGGGGACACGGGACACGGCACGGGGGACACGAGGGGCACGGGGGGCCCTGCAGGTGCCCGGGACACGGCGGCCGTGCCGCGGGAAGGCGGCGGTGATGGAGAGCGCGGCACGGCCGGCCCCGCGGCGCGGGCACGCTGATGAATCGGGTGTCAGGGGGTTTAATCCGGAGTCATTAGCCATGCCGAACGTCCGCATAGCATTTGTTAAACTAATGGATCGCTGGAGGTCATTCGGTAATAAGAAAGGGAGAGGAGGGTTATTAGTTTTTATCAGACATTAATTGGCCAAAATCGATTGCTTGTTTGGTGCCCGCAGAGCTGTCGGGGTGTTTCCCCGCAGCGCCCGGCCCGGGCCGGCGGAGCCCCGGGGCAGCGGCTCCCCGGGCCGGACCTCGGGCAGAACCCCGAGCCGGACCTCGGGCAGAACCTCGGGCCGGACCTCGGGCAGAACCTCGGGCGGATCCTCGGGCAGAACCTCGGGCGGATCCTCGGGCGGATCCTCGGGCAGAACCTCGGGCAGAACCTCGGGCCGGACCTCGGGCCGGACCTCGGGCAGAACCTCGGGCAGAACCTCGGGCCGGACCTCGGGCAGAACCTCGGGCAGGACCTCGGGCCGAACCTCGGGCGGCTCCGGCCCAGCGCTCCCGGCCGCCCGTCCCGGGCACTGCCGAGTTCCCCGGAGCCGCGCAGGCAGCAGTCCCTGCCCAGCGCAGCAGCGCGCCCGCAGCTCCCCGCCTCGCCCCAGCCCTCCCAGCTCCCCCGGCTATGGCACGGAGAAGCAGGAATGAGCTGGGAACCACTCAGGTGATGTCACATTTATCTAACAAGTTTCCAAATGAAAACCAGCATTTGGACTTACTGTGTTCAGGCTCAAAATTTGATTACATTTTTCTACAGCTGTAAATCTGCTTTCCTTTCTGCAACATTATTATTAAAGCCAGTATTGAATTGGTGGTGTGATACGTAAAATTTCAATCCTGGCTTTGACATTCCAGGAAGTTAAAAACCAATTACAGTGTGTGCTTTGCCTCAGGACAGAATGAATCATTGAACACAGCCACTTCACCGAGAGAAATTAAAGGCTGAAGCAGCAACATGGGGAAGGTATTTCGTTAAAAATCAAAGGTCAATTAAAGAAAAACTGAGTCTATTTTATTTTTAATATTTTGCTTACATTTTCATTCCTTTCTGATGAACAAGGAGCCAAATAAACCCACACTTGTATTTATTTGCCAGGTAATAAATTCAGGCTGAAGCTGGTTTCAGGAGCTGAGAGGAAACATTGAGGTGATAAAAACTCCCAATAACCGGCATTAATCTCACTGTAAGGAAGCCGGCACAGCAGTTGGGCAGCACCTGCCCTCCCCACGGCAGGGCAAGGGGCACCCGGGGGACAATGTCCCAGTCACCGTCACTCTGAGCCCACAGGGCCCCACTGGGACGGGCAGCACCAACTGCACAAGCTGTGCAAGGGAGTCCAAGGCGGCACCGTGGAGTGCACAGAGCTCCGTGTCCCACAGCCAGCACCGGGCTGGGGACAGCGGAGCCCGCCGGGGTGAGCGGGGTGCGGCAGCAGCGCAGGTCCCGGGGCCACGGGCGGCCCTACCCCACCAATCCCTTCATCAATCAGTGAAGCACCTGCGCACCGCCCTGCCTGAGAGCCGCGGAGGTGATGCCCCAGCCCATGAGCCCATCCAGCACCGGGGCACCGCCACCAAGCTCCTCCTAAGCAGGCGCGGCAGGAGCTCCGAGTGCCTGGGCAGGCCGGGCCGAGGGCAGGGCTTTCCCGGTGTGCCCGGAGCAGCGAGAGGGGCAGCGGGCTCTCTCCGGGCTGCGGTAGGAGGTGCTGACCCCTCCTGGGGCACAACACATCGCACTCGCCTCGCTCGGCAGCAGCCTGGCAGCGCGGAGCCTTCAACAGGAGCTCTAACAGATCACCCCCACCTTGGGATGCAGTCCATCATCTCCTCGTTACCCTCACTAGATCATTGGCACGATATTAAAATGCTCCAGGGCTGTCACAGGGGCTCCGGGAGCTGCTGCGCCAGGCGCACACCCCGGAGCAGAGGGATTCCCAGGCACAGCTTTATTTACAGTCTGGAGCGCAGCGCCGCGGCCAAGACAATCTGACCCCGGCTCTGGAAACTCATCGAGGCTGTGAGGAAACGCTCCCGTTCTCCAGGGAGCCGCTTCCACAAGATTAAAACCGGGAGCGTTCCGCGGAGCGCTCGCATCCATGCGGAGCGCCAGCCGCAGGGAGACAGCCAGCTAATGTATTCCCAGGCAATTTAGACTCATTTCAATAAAACCACAATTAGACGGCAGCAAATGGCGGGGAGAGCAGCTGTTAGAGCACCAGGACACCCAACACAACCCGCCCTGGCGCGGCGTGACAGACAGGCTGGGAGCAGGGGGGTCTCGGGAGCTCCTCCCGGGGCTGGAGCCGGGCTGGGGGTGCCAGGGGCCTCCTAATCCCAGGGACCTGCTCCCCAGGGACCCCCCACCCCCAACCCTGCAGGACACACCGGCAGGATAAAGACCCCCAGCTCTGGGAATGCACACCCAGCCTCAGTCTGCAAAGCCACCAGCATCCATCACCAGGGGAGAGCCCCAGCAGGGGCTGGGGGAGCTGGAGCAAGGACATGTGAGAGTTGGGGAGGTTGCCCAGCACCAGAGCCCTCCACTCCCAGCAGCCTCCTACTAGCTGCAGCCCAGCCCAGCCTGCTGCCCAGCAGCTCCTGTCACCCACAGCAGTGAGACCAAGCTCCAGGCAGGAGGGGCTTGGACCCAGGGCCTGTGGAGTCAGGGGACCCCACCCAGAGCCTCAACCACCATGGGAGGGGGCACAGGAGTCCAGAAAGGAGACCCCCAAGACCCTCACATCTCCAAAAGGCCCTCAGGCCTCCCCTGCCCACAAGGTGACCCAGTCCAAGGGGCTTCTAATGGTCCCCTTCCCCCAACAGCCCCCCTGTGCCCCTGAACTGGGGATCCACCCTGGAATCAGCCAGAGGCTGATGTCACCGTTTCTTATTAAAAGCTGGGATTTTCTCTACGATGGACTAGTTTTATGCTCCCATAAATTGCCAACAGTTAGCCAGATCCCCACAGAGCCAGGATCGATACCTGGCCGAGGGGAAAAAGTGCTGAGGGAGGAAAAGCAATACTCCAATTAGAGCAAAATTTAAGAGTCCAGGGGTAGGGGTGACAGTGCCTAATGTGTTACAATTTATTGACAGCCTCCCAAAGCTTGGGTTTTGTTCTGGCTCTCAGAGGCAGGCAGGTGTCCTGCCAGGCAGCAGCAGGGAGTCACACATTCACTCGGTGCACCCTCGGTCCTGGCTGGCACAACCAATAACCATTCCCATGTGGTTTGGCCTCTCCAGACAAACACAGGGTGCTCTTGGCTCCTCTGATTCATCCATCAACAGGGGAGCTCCACTGGTACCCCCTGAGCTGGCAGCAGCCACCCTTCAGCCCATGGGACAGGTGGCAGCCAGCCCCAGACCAGGCTCTGGGGACACAGAGACCAAGGGAACCCCTGATACTGCCCCCCCGGTGCTCCTCAGGGACACCCTCCTCCCTCCCCAGGCTGTCAGAGGCCTGTGCCCAGCTCTGCCGTAGTCTAATCCCAGTTAAACACAGTGCAATCCCAGCCCAGGAGTGACATCTGGGAGCCCCAGCCCCGGGCTCCCCTCCCGACCCCGCTCTGAGCACCGCCGGGTCCTGCCCGGCCCCTCCCGGCCCCCAGGGCCGTCACAAAGTGGGAGGCAATGGAACTGAGCACTCGGAGATCAAAGCTCTCAAGTGTTTTCCACGGAGCTCTCACCCCCCACCCAGGTAGGCTGGAGGATGGCAGTGGGCTCTCTGTTAAATCCTGTGGCCAGAAAAACCCAGATGGACTGGAGAAATGTTGGCAAATATAATAAACACAAGTACATTAACTCCAATTCTGCGAAGCCTTTGGCTGTATTAATCTCTCTTTATTGTAATCACCTATAAATAAATGATGAGCCCATGATTTAGTACAACATCTGCCACCCCCTTTTCTACACAGGCTGTGAGGCAGTGCCTCTGGTACACGGCAGGGGTGGGACTTGTGCACGACTGGCAAGGGCAGCAACCAGTGCCCGGGGCCCAGCTCCAGCTCAGCATTCCCAGCAGGATGGATGGAAACACAGACCAAAGCTCCATGGCAGGGCCTGGCAGGGGCCATGCATCCCCCAAGGCCTGGGGACCCCTGTGGGCAAGGGCTGTTGCAGCAGAGCTGCTGATAAACACACCAACATCACCATTTCTGTACCACCACCAGGCACGGGCAGATCAGGACAACCCATCTGGAGACCTGGGGAACAGGGGGGATTCACTTGGGTGAGCACCAAGGGGCATGGGGCACACACTGGTAATGCTGCTCACCTGTGCAGCAGTCCCCTCCTGCAAAAATATGCACAGAGGAGGAGAAAGAAAAAGAACCCTTAAGAACCAAAAATTGTGTTGAAATGTGAGTTTGTGAAGCCCAACCCAGCCCCTGATGCACTGATGCAAGGGCTCACTGGAGCAGGAGAATCCGGGTGCACAGTGGAAAGGCCCCCAGGCAGGTGAGGGGCACATCACCTTCCATCCTCCTGCCCAGAGGACACCCAGGACTGCCAAAGCCTTTCCTGCCCCATTGCCCTGAGACTGGGCAGCCCAGCAGGGGCTGCTGCCTGCAGCTGGGGCAGCTCTCCCAGCCCAGGCCTGGGACACGGGGAAACAATGCACCAAGGACAGAGGTTTTCCATTCAGCACCCAGGAGCAGCAGCCTGTCCTCCTCCTGCCTTGCTCCCTATCCTCATCCTCGCTGGGCTGAGGCAGGTGGCAGCAGGAGCAGCCCATCCACACTCCCATCTGGCAGCCACACTCTCCTCTGTCTGGAGCCACTGCTGCACACCCTGCTAAAGGAAAAATAATCTTTAATTAGGAGAGAGCTGGAAGAGCTTCAAGCTCCAGTGTCTGGTGATGGCAGAAGCCCCTCAGGCCACCCCTGCCCTCAATACCTTTGGCTATGTTGTAGGAAGGGGTGGCCTGAGGGTCTCCTGGCCCCAAATGCCATAGGACCTGGGTCCATGCATCCCTCCTGTCTGGAGCTTGGCCTCACTGCTGTGGGTGGCAGTGGGCATGGATGGGCTGGGGGCAGCAGGGGACTGCTCTGGTGCTGAGAAGCCCCTTCACGTGGAGGGCTGAGCACTGACATGAGGGATGGATGGATGGATGGATGGATGGATGGATGGATGGATGGATGGATGGATGGACAGGGAAGGCTCCCACCTCTGCCCGAGCAGGTGTGAGCCCTCAAAGTGCAAAGGGGAAGCAGATCCCACCCCCGTGCCCTGGGGACTCACCAGCACAGGGCCCTGGTGCAGATCCCACAGCCAGTCTCGGGAGCCTGGACTGATGCTCTGTGGAGAGAGAAGCATCAGGAACAACACCGGGGAAGGAGGAGCCCGTGGGTCCCTCCCCAGCACACAGGGCTGTGCCCAGGGCCAGGCAGGCTTGGTTTGCCCCAAGGAGCCCTGGGGCACACACACAGGGCAGCTCCCAAGCCCCCATCCCGGGCCAGGCTGAAGCCTGCAGCCTGGAAAAACGCTCACTCAGGCAGGATGCCTAGTAATAAATTTATTGTATTTTATTACATATTCCCCTTTTTGCACTTAATTCCAATTCCTCATATTCAAACTCTTCTTTCTGAAAGAAAATGATTTTTAACATAAAAATATAAATTCTGCATATTAAAAGTGCATACACCTCGAATAATAAAACATACAAATAAATAATAAAAGGCATTGACACAGTCTCATGCAGTTGTCCTCAAATAATTTAAAATTTATGGTACAATGTTCAACCCCAAGTAGACAGCCTGCTTTCCAATTACTGTACAGGTCAAAAACATTAAAATACAGAGGAGAATATCAAAGGTGTGGGAAAGCCCCACGTCCCTGTACCAGGTACAGTGATGTGACATGCAGTTTGAGAACCGTAGATATTCCAGTGTAAAATCTGACATTGTGTCCAGAAGAGAAACTGCATTTGCAACAGGACTTAAAATTCAATTTTAACCAATGGTGAGGCACAGGTGGTGAGCAAATCTGTACAGATTCATACCTGGAAGGCCACGGGACAGTAACTGAGCCACTGGTGGCCTGGATTCCCTTGTGTTACCCTACCCAAGGCAATGCAGCACCTCCCCAGGGGTTATTGCACTCACAGATGCCACACGAGCCCGAGGCCGGCGCGTGGGCGCTGCAGGGCTGAGTGAGCTGGGACTGGTGGTCACACTTAGTTTTAATCTGTGTCTGTTAAAAAACACTCCTTGCAGATAAATTGAGTGCTATCACCTTTAAAAAAATAGAGTCCCAAAGCCTTTAGATTTAACACAGACATTGTACAAGTCTTCAGGTGCTTTTCTTTTACAAAATAAAGCTCTTAATAGTAACTGCTTCACGATGCTTTTGTTGAGAAAACCATGTAGGACTTTCATCTCACCACAGATTAAAACTAAATTTCAGTTCCCTCCACAGGTATCATTAGATACTGCCAAATTCTTTTGGATTAGTAGGCAAATGACAAAGATTCAAAAAAACCCAAACCAAACTAAAATTAAAAAAAAAAAAAAACCAAACAACACCCAACAGTAAAATTATTTGGAATGTTGTTTCCAAACCCTCTCCACGGCAGCTGAGCAAGGGGAGGGCACCAAAGCTGCAGGGCCAAGGGCCAGGAGGAGCTCTGGGAGCTGCAGGAAGGCCAGGCCAGCCCTGGCAGCTGTGTGGCACACACGGCCGCCCCAGGGACCTCCTGCCCAACAGGACACGGCCCAAACCCCAACAGCACAGCGGCCTGGAGCACAGCAGCTCCCCAGCAAGGCAGGCACAGCCCCAGGAGCAGCCTGGGCAGCAGGAGGCCAGCTGGGAGCCGCTGCCCTCCCAAGGAGGCTGGCAGCACCCCTGGGTGCCCGCCTGCCTGCCCCTCCTCACATCCCATCACATGCAACGGCAGGCTACAGCCCTGAGCAGGCTGCCCTGCGAAAGAAAAGGAAAAAACAACACAAAACAGAACTCAGTTTGTTCTCCTTTCCCTGCTCCGATCCCTCTAACCTTACATGACGCTCCAGCCTTGTCAGTAACGCAGAATCCTGCAAAGGGAAGAGTCCAAGATGTGCAAAGGAAGCAGGAACCCAGGGCCATGCTCCTGTGTGCCGGCAGCACTGCCCCGGGAGGAGCAGCACGGAGCCCAAGCGGTGCTGCGGAGCGGCCCCGAGGCCGGGCACGCCTCGGCCGGGCTGCAGCCTTGCATAGTTAGTGGGACATGCATCGGGGACAGCAGGGCCATGCAAGCTGCCTCGCAGGCAGGGAAAGGGCTGCTCATGCTCCCCTTTCGGCTTCCGAAAGCAAAGCCCCTGCAGCGACGGCGGATGAGGGCACTTGCAGTGGGAGAAGTGCAATTAAGCTGCTAGCTTTCTATCCTAAGCGTCTTGGTTTTATTAATCCGTATTTGCTAAGTCTGAAAGGGTTAACGATTTACACACTCAAAGTGAGACACGAGTTACAGAGAACTGCAGGCACCAAATTGTCTATCAAATGTGATTAATACAAATAAAAGGTGCCTCTTCAATACACGTCATCGAAAATGTGCTTATAACTTGACTACTACTAAACACTATCCAAAAGACACAGCCCAAAAAGGGTAAAAAAAAGTCTCTAGGTGAGTCTCCTGTAAGAATTGAGCACTGGAATGAAGGCGCTGCTCTCCTGTGCCCAGAGGGCCAATTCCAGGAGCAGGAGCACGTGGCAGAGCAGGGACCTGGGGCCAAAGACAAGTCACACTCCAGGTGACTCCAGCTGGAAACACAGTGCCTGAACACCTGCTCTGCCTTGGAGCTCACCTGGTAGGGAGCACAGCTGGGCCTCCCCCTTCCCAGGCATTTCCCATCGCCGTGAGGCATACCTGTGCTTCCAAGACCCTGGCAGGAAGGTCCCAGACCCCACCATCCCCAGATGGGCCGGGCAGGACAGACTGGCAGCAGCTGCTCCCCTTGCACTCGGATGCCCATGACACTTCCAGGCCCTACATGCCACCACACAGAGGAGGTGGAGGTCCCTGGGCATCAGCAACCTCTGGGAGATGGCAGAGCCCACCTCCCCTACCGCCATGAGTGCTTCTGATGGCCAACAGGAACTTTAGGACATGACCAGGTACATGCAGCTGCTCCAGAATAGCCTCAAGCCATTGCTGCTTGAAGGATCCATATGCACAGCCACACTGGTGTTGGCATCTAGGACTTGGCAGATCCCTCTCTCGAGTGTTCCCTGGTACCATGCCTCATCCTGGCAGCTGGACAACACAATACCATGGACAGGAGTTCCTACACATGAAAGGGACAAGAGATAAATCTGCTTTAAAGCAAGGAGAGAAGACTGATGATTTTTCCCCAAATCCCTTTACGTAGGGTCTGTAATAACCTGCATTCCATTTCAGAAACATTTACCCTACTTCACTGATGGAGTCATGACTTTAACAGCAACAAGCCTTTGACTAACACTCCCAGTGAACAGTGTTTCCCAGACCCAACCCTTCAACCCTCTCCTATGCAAGGAAGCTCATTTACTCCTGAAGATGTGTGACACCAACAAGCAGAGGAGTGACATGAGTGGCTGTTCCCAAGGCCCTGATGCAGAGCAGACACAGACACGGAGCAGGGACCAGACCCCCCAGACTGCACACACACACTGGGACCTTTTGCCTGGCACATGTCTCGTGTCCCACATGAACTCTGGTGCACCCTGGTAAGTCGAACCACTTTGCCTGAGGACACCCCAAGGCAAGCCCTCCTGTGCAGAAAACCCAGCAGAGAAGCAGCACCCCACCCACCCAGAGACGAGAGTACCATCAGTGCAGCCCCTCCTGCCTACTCACTCTGCAGAGCTAGCAGCCTGTGCACCAGCACTGATGTTCCAGGGGGACACAGAAATCCAGTTTGGCAGCATAAAGAGAGCAGACAGTGCTGGAGCTGGCAGCAATTAGCATCAGGAATTACAGAGAATGTGCAGAAAGAGAGTGAGACTAGCATCTCATGGGATTGCAGAGGTTCAACTGCTTTTATCAGCTGCTGGAATACCAGGACCTCCATCCCCCTTCTACCCAAATGAGAGCTCCAAGGACCATTGTCTTGCTCTAGATACAAACATTGAACTGGTGTTCAGCTAAAACATGGGTTTGGACATGGCTTCAAATTCCCTTCAGTCAGGCATGCAGCACAGGAGCAAAACCACCTCAAAACCCACACACCAGCTTCCAGTTTAAACTCCTTCAGCGAGTGCTGACATGAAAAAAACCAAGCCATTTGATAAAAATAACCTTTCACAAATGTCCATGGTAAAATGCACAGAAAGTAGTTCTGTCTATTAAAAGACCCCAAACCGAGTCAGCATAAGCCACCGGAATTACATTCTTGCTCGAAGAGTTGTTACAAGAGAAGAGCCAACACAGTGTAAGACCTTAATACAGATAAAACCTTAAACAAATACTTCAACATCAACATTTCAGGGAGTAATTTAAGTACTACAATGTGAAGCAAGTCTTATCTGCTCTGCTGGATATAACAGAAAATAATCCAAGAATAATCCAAGTCATACATTTCAGAAGCAAGCAATGCAATCTCTGCTTCTTGTTGCTGCAATAAATGAGACTGAAACAATGCCTGGGGGAAGGAATGCATTGAGGGGACAGTTATGTTGGAACTGTCAGGGCATCCATGACATGTGCAGGCTGTGGGCACTGCTGGGGCACCTGAAGGGGATGCAGCAGGACATCACCAGGACTCTGCAAGGGTTCCATCACAGGTGGGCTCATCCCCACACACTGACCCCAGCTCCATGGCACTCCCAGCTCAGCCCCACACACACTGCAAGGCACCAGCTACCCCCAGCCCTTCCCTGCCAAGCTTGCTGCAGCTGTGTGGTGAGCACAAAACTGATCCCAGAGCAGCAAGGTGCCCAGCAGACCTGGGGACAAGGCTGCCTGCAGGGTGAGCAGCACCCAGCAAGGGAGGTGGCACAGCCCAGTTTGTTATGCTGACAGGACAGAGCACACGTGTCCCTGGCCCCAAGCTGTGCCCAGAGAAGCTCTGCCACTGGACTGGACAGGCACAGACCTCGCTCAGCAGAGAGTGTGCCCAGCACATTGCCCAGCTTGTCACAACCTACATGACAGGCTGTAGACATAAAGGATATGCAGCACATCGATAAAAACTCATGGAATTAAAAAAAAAAAAAAATTACACCACATATATGTAGAAGGACTTAAGAAATCCACCTTAAGAGGAACCTTACAGAACTTGAGGAATCTCCCCTGTAAGAAGGGCATGTAAACAAAGACATCAGTAGATGTAGTGTTTTGACCCTGATGGAGGCTGTCATCCAAACAAGAAGGGGAACCTTCCACTGAGGGACATGTGGCAGCCAGACCCATGGGGAGGGGACAAGCATGCCAGAGGGAAGAACATACAGCGCTCTGGAGAACAGGAAAACTGCTCTGGGGGTTCAGGTACAGCCCCTCCAACCCACACAAAGGGGCTGTCAAAGCATGCTCAGAGAGGGCAGGACAACACTTGATCTAAACATCACCCCTAGAGATAATGGAGGCTTAATTACACCACTAGGATAAGGGTCTGAGCACATTAGGAAATGCTTCCCAGGAGTTTGAACAGGGGCATCCTGACAGCATCATGGCCATCCAGGTGTGTAGACATAACTCTCCCATGGCACTGCTTCCACAGGACGAGCTGGCCAGCAGCTGCTGCCCAGGGATTTCTTCTGTTGTTTAGCACAGCGTTTCAGAAGAAAGTAGTTAAACAGGACAGGGTAGAGGTTGCCTTAGGTATGGAAAAAAGCAAAACTCTTCATAGACACAGCAACAAAAACTGCAGGTTACATTTCATACTTCCTGGTGTTGGAATGCAAAAATGAATAAACCTATTACACAGATGCACACAGAGACACACAGGTACCTCTCTGTCCGTCACTAATGCTAGTCCCTCCTATACTGGCTGAGTATATACCTGAGAAACAACATTAGTGTTGAAATATTGCCCTTTAGAAAGCTTGAAAATGGAAGGGAGCAGGGAGAGAGAGTTGAGAGCAGAAAGAAGCGACAGTCTCTCCAGTTTCCTTCGCATCCTCCACAGCTCAGAACAAGGCCATACACCAGTGTGGACACAGCCCACTCAGAACAAGACCAAAGGAATATCAGTTCACAGCTCTACAAAGCACACTAGTGTCAGTACAACCGGGGTTCGGGTCCCAACCCTCAAATCTGAAGAAAGCTGTTGCACTTTCAACAGAGACTCCTGTACAAGTGCTATGGGACAGCTGCATTCATGTTCAACAATGACTCCAGCTAGGCTACTTGCACCAGTGCTGGCTGCCTGTGGCTATTTGGTTTGATGGCAGAATCAAAGGCGCTTTAACAACTTGCAGTTAACTTCTCCTCAAAACATACATTAGGCACATGAACAAAAAACAAGAGCTCAGAATAAATTAGCTTCTCAGCAGAAGAAAAGACACCTGGATTGCAGCATTTCACTGAGGTTCCAGAGAAGGCCGTACAGACACCTGCATGCTGGAAGGTAATTTTTTCAGCGGCTTGTCAGCAGACTGCTTGCCACTGGAGGGAGGAGACTGGACTCCGGGATCTAGCTGGGAAGACTTGGACTTGCGACTGGATAGCAGAGAATGTTTGTTAGATGTGGCATCTTTTGAGACAAGTTTTTCTTTTGTAGTAATGTTGGCATTGGTTTGAGAGGCTGGTGGGACAGCACCTTTCTCTGGTTTGTCCTCCAGCACATTTTTACTGCCTGACTTGGAACCGACACTCCCTGTCTTTTTGGAAAGCATGGTCGTCTTCCCCAGGTCTGCCGACCTCCGTGTCTCCTTCTGCCTTAAGGCTGATTTAAAGAAAGACAAACCCTTCTCTTCTGACTTACTGTCCCTCTTCAAGCCCGAACGCGCCGCGACGTTTGGGGAGCGCAGGTTGGCCATGGAGGAGCTGCGCACGTGCTTGCTGTCCACTGCCCTGCTGTCGCTCCTGGAGTGGCTGATCCGCGGGGAGCTCGTTCTGGAGCTGCTGGTAACGCTCGCTTTATCCGAGCCCAGGCTGACCTTGGAGCCCTCCCTGCTGAGGCTGCGCTCCGAAGTCCGGCTCTTCCCAGAGGAAGAGCCCTTAGTCAATGAGCCTGATGGGGTTTTCTTGGCAGCTGCGGAGGATGGAGATGAACCTGACTTCTGCTTCTGTTGAGCTGATGGGACAGATGCCTCCAGGGGCTTCGTGCTGTGGTCCTTCCTAGCCTGAGTGGGAGCAGGAGACCCGTGTCGCCCGCTGACCCTGGAAGAGTCTGTCTTACTTCTAGACCGGGAAGCTTTCTGAGAACTCTTCAGTGGAGGAGAGGAGTGAGAGACTTTGGTCTCTTGGGTAGCTAAGACTGTCCTTCCCTTCCTCAAACTTTTATCTGGCTCAGAAGCTCCTTTGGAGCTGTGACCCTTTTTAGGGGTGTCATGTGCCTTCTCTGCAGCCAGCCCTGTCCCAGCTGGGGCTTTCACCTCCTTCACTGGGGAGCTGTCCACAGAATCACTCTGGTCAACAAAGGCGATTTGATTGTTGTTATCAAAAGGGTCCAGAGCAGGGTGGTTCCTGTCTGGCTGCACAGAGCTTTTACCATACCCATCTGAAAGGTCTGAGCTAGATGTCCTTACAACAGACTCTTCCCTGAAGGCCCCCTCCATGACAGCCAAAGGGGCTCTGCGAGCTGTCCTGTGCTCTCGCCGACTGCTGTCACAGGGCTCCAAGTAGCTGCTAGAGAGATTCCTCAGGCTGCCAAAGCACGAGGTGGAGACTTTATCATCAGCAGCCTCCCCAATCTTCTCCAGAGTGGAAGCAGAGGTATGTACTGGGGAATCTCCAGAGAAGCGTGATGGGGAGTTGGAGCGGAACTGCAGTTTTGCAGAGAGTGACCACGAGGGCCTGACACCATTTTCACTCACTGCCAGTGGGCTGGTGACAGAGGATCTGGATGACAAGCTCTGACGCTGGACACTCCTTACAAATGGTCGAGTTGAAAATCCTCCTGCAGAGAAAGCAAGTGACAGTCTCAATGGGAAAGCCAAGGCTGCAGCTGGTTTACCCCACCAACCCACATTTCCCCACGAGAGCCAAGCAGCCCACCCACACCACACTATGTCTCCCCACACAGGCTGCAGGCACAGCTTCTTGCACAGAAGCTGAATGAGGAATCCAACAACTGTTATTTGCTAGGGGTCACCCAGGAGTAACTCTCTGTAGCCTCTAACTGATAACTCAGACTCTTCTCTCATCCCTGAGCAGCAGGAGATCAAACACAAGGTTTGCACATCAAAAGTCCTTGAAACTGGCAAGATCACTAACTAGGATTATGATTCTGTATTAAAGAATATTTCTCAGAGCATTCTGTGAAAGGCAAAGTAGGATTCATACCTCTAGATCAAGTGATTTAATTGCATTTAGAAATGCAAAATACAAGTATTTTAGAAGTTTGACTTCCACAGCCAGACCTGACAGCTGTCACAGCATGGCAGCAGGGACATCTCCACACCAGCTTCCAGCTCCCACTGACCCATGAAGCTCCACATTCTCAGAAGTTACAAGGCAATGTGTGGAAGAACCAAGCAAAGCCAGGAACTGAACAGTAACTTGCATACATGAGTGAATTTCCATCTCCCTCCCTCCCTGGGACCATCCAGCAGCACAGCAGCAGGCAATTAGTGCCTCTACTAAACCTGTCAGCACCGTGTCAGCCAACCTGCAAAGGTGATGCAGTGACACCCAGAGAGAACACAAGCACAAGAAGTTCCTGACTGAGAGATTTTGTTGATGGCATTTGCTTTCTTCGAAAGGCTCCTGAAGGTTCCTGCCCTGTTCTCCTCCAACCTTTCATATGGGGCAGAAGCCCACCTGTGCTTGCCTCTCTCAGCTGCTGGAGTACCGGTCCCCTGCAAGCACGGATTCCGCAGCTGCTTCAGTGAGGATCCTGCAGCAGAAAGACAGGCAGCCCAGTTTCCCCCCAACAGAGATACACACCGTCATCTTCACTCCGTTCCCCAGCGAGCTCCACGGACTCGGAGAGCGAGGCGAGGGAGGTGCGGCGCGAGGAGGCGGCGGAGGCCACGCTGGGCTGCTTGCTGCCCGGGAGCCGGCTGACCCAGTGCTCGCACAGCGACGAGCTGGTGGAGCCTGCGGGGACACCAGGGCACAGCTCAGCACCAGCTGCACACACACACACACACAGACCCCCAGCAGCCCAGGGAGTCAGGTACTGACTGCTGCACTGCTCTGCTCACTGCACCTGAGCCCTGCTGGCCCAGCATCCAGACGCTGCCAAGGGAATGGGGCTTTACTCTAACAGACCATTTGTGGCCAGAGTAAGACAGAACTGCACTTGGGCCAGTGTGCTGTGAGTACCAGCACGCAGGCAGTGGTGACATTTCAGCTGCCACCCCAATGCAACAAAAATCATTTTTTCTGGGAGCAGGTCACCAAGGCTGCACCTGCCCACAGCTCACCCTGGATTCCATCAACACGTGCACCACTGGTGCCTCCTTGGGACTGAGAGTGCTGCCACAGGGAAGGAGCGAGTCATGATTTCATGTCCTGAGCTCTGAGCAGTCACCTGTGGGGGCACAGGGGCTTCCCCATCTCTGCAGCCTCCCTGCCAAAACTGCCTTAGCAGAAGAGGTGGAAAGTTCCCATGGCCTCTGGCACACAACCACAGACTCAGACAAGCCTTGCTGAGTTCCGGGACACAAGAGTAGAGGTTTTAGCAGAGTTGGGTAGAAAATTCTCCAGAAGGACAAACGGCATGAAAGACAACTTAGAGCCACCCCTGGGCAGTGCCAGCAGGGCTTACCTGCCACCGAGCTGTTGGCAGACCACGAGGGGATCGCTGTGCGTCGCTGGTAGAACAAGATATAAGCAGTCTGCTTGCAGACTTCACTTTCAGAAAGCTGCTGAACTTCACTGTCATCGAAGCAGTACCACTGGCCATCAACAGAGTTCTTGCAATATGCTAGGAAATAACACATTACTGTAAGACTCCCTCACTCCTACTGCTCCCAGGTTTGCTGTATGATATTTAACATAACCTTATCTGCTATGATGGACCCGGAGGACAATGCGAGGAACAGATTTATTCTTGCATCATCTTCCAGTCTGACCAGCAAGATGGAAGCCTGAGGCTGCCAGAACACAATAAACAGCTTACATTCCAGGACTTCCTTTGTCCAACATGACTGCTCAGAATAGAACATCATTTGGGGTGGCTCCATTCACTTCACCTTCTGTAACTTGTGACACTGCTCCCATCTGTGACTCCCTTTCTGACTCCATACAGAAATATAACCAGTTTCTTTGTGAAAGGCTCCACCACAGACAGCATAGCAGGACACTGACCTGTATAGTGTCCCCCTTGCATGGTGCCATGGTGGTTGCAGACAGCATACAGGTCATAGATGTAGTCCTCAGGATCTCTGCCGAGGCCATAAGGTTTCCTCCAAGGTGACCAGTGTGATGGCAGGCTCCAGCTGCTCTGGCTGCGTTTCACAACGTGAGGAGTCATGTCCAAGCCACTCAAAGGAAATTTAACCATGTTCTGGAGTTTCATCCTTCGGTCTCCTTCCTGTGTAGAGGGAAGAGCATGAGCTGCAGAGGCCAAGGCCACCACAGCTGGGAAAACCCCAGGTGAGGAACACATAGGGCAGGATGGCTGCTTCTAAAGAGGGGAGTCTACTGACATCACTCAGCAGTCCTCCAGCAACACTACAGGCACCCTTACCTGTCTAAACCTTTTGAGATGTATGATGAGAACATCAGGTAAGGTCCAGAGGCTCAGTGTGATGCTACCCTGCTGCAGTTGCTTACAGTGTGGGCATCGCCATGCATCATCTGGGGCAAGCTACAAGAAACAGGCAGGAGTGGGTATTGCTTTTCAAATTCCAAGGCAGCTTGCACCACACCACTGTTCCTCTGCTGTCCCAAGCTCAGTGCAGACACTGACCCCTCTGCCTCATCTCCCTCTGGCATTTGTAAGCTCACTGGAAATGCAGGGCTCCTAATGATGCTTTTCAAAGTGACCAGCAGAGACATGTGTGCCTCATTCAGGAGGCACCTCCTGCTGCAAGGCAGAATTCAGCCAGTGCTGCTGTGCAGAGGACCTTTTTGAACCTTATAAACACCAGTGCCTTGGAAGCAGAGAAGGAGGAAAAAGAAAAACCAAGGCAAAAAGCAAGCAGGCTCAGCAGCCTGAAAAGTACTATCACAAGAAAACCAGCAGTAGAAAAAAAAGCATGAGAAAAAAGCAGAAAAAAATCAGAACAGAAAGAAGAAAGGTGTATTTGGATGTCCCCTCTGTCACCTCACTGCCCCCTGGGAACCCTCTTCCTCTGTAGTCCCAACAGCACAGAGTTACACACTGAAGACTCTCCCTGGCCCCCAAGCCTCTCTCCACAGCCCAGTGCTCAGAGAACTCAGTAGCCACAGAGATTTAAGCTGTCAAACAACTCTTCCCTCACCTCTGAAGAAACCAACAAGAGAGGCTCCCAAATTATTACAGCTCAGTCCTGGGTGCAAAGACTACCTCCAGACAAGCCATTTGTACAGCAAATTAGAGACTGCCAAAGGAATTCAGATGGCTTCCATGTGCCAGGCCAGGGCCAGGTCAGAGCCCTCTCTAGCCTGCCTGTGGAACACCATCACTCCTGGCTCTTCAGCCTCACACAACGAGCAGAGCCAGAGCAGGGGAGCAGCCACGTTCCTGCAGAACTGAGCTTGCTGGTCACTGTGCTGCTGTTCAAAGGGGTGGCACTCAGTCCAGCCCTGCTCAAGCTTGGGAGCACACAATTGCTCCAGGACACTCCCATGAAACCACATTGTCCTAACCCTTTACAATATTTGTAATACTTCACAGAAGGAAATTGCCAAAGAAAGGACTAAGTTCTTGTATCAACATCTGGGTAGCAAAGACCCAGCAGCAGGACCTCCCACAACCTTCTCACTGCAGAGGAGCTCTGTTACCAGCACAGATAACCAGTCTTGTGTTACAAATCTAGTCTCCTGTCACAAGGAATAAATGTTTGCAGAAAAGAGCTGCTCTGGAGTGAGGGAGTTCCTGCAGTACGTGAACAAGCCAGAATACACAGTCTGTATCTACCTGTTCCTCTTTGGTGTACAGTTGGAAACACTGAGATAAAGTGCAGATCTGAGGTTGATGATGAAGCTCTCTCTGCTGGCGGACGCTTTCAGAGTCTGGAATATATTCCTCTTCTGTATTCACAAACAAGCTGCATCAGGGAGACACCACATTTACCAGCACATTCCCCTGCTCCCCAGGCTGTCCCTGCAGACAGGGGCTGTGGTGGAGTTTGAGTAGTCTCATGTTTGCTGAAGAACACACAGTTCACACAAGCAAGCTGCAAGCAGCAATGGTGAGGTGAACACAGTTGAAGATTTTTTATTTCATACTTACTAATCTTTAGTTTCTTTGTCCCATTCTACCACTAATTTCACATGAGCGGTTCCCCCCTGTCCGCATGACTTCAATGCCCTGCAGAGAGGAGCAGACATAAGTCAGACCACCCCTCAGTCCAAAGGCTACATTGTCCTCTACATGCAGGTAATTTCTCTCCACAAGCCCTTCATCCTTCCTCCACTCCTACAGATCAAGTTTGCAAAAGGAGTAAAAGGAATTCACACTTGGCAAAGCTGGCAAATGCCTTCACCCAAGTATGCGAGTTCTGTAAGGCAACATACACCTGTCACAGAACAGGCATTTACAACCATTTCAAAGAATAACAGGCACAAGAAAAAATTAAAAATAGTGGGAGTAATATTTTCCTTCTGTTCTCCATTTCCAGGGAGGACAGACTCCAGATGGCATGACACACAATTGAGGTATTCTGACACAGCTTCCTGAGAATGTTCCCTCATTTCCCTGCTCCTCAGGCCTCTGCAGTCCATTCCTGTCCATTTCTGCATGGTTAACACCGAGTTCCCAGCTAACACACCTCCCTCCACTCCTGGGAAGCGCCCAGCACCCGAGGGCCAGCTCACCTTTCCACTGTTGGGTGGCAGAGGGGTCGCTCCTCCTGAGGTAGCAAGTATGTTATGCCCACAACACTGACCACTCGCAAGCTGAACGGGCAAACCTGCAAGAGAGAGAACAGCGACCACCTCAGTGCCTCCCACCCAGCCTGCCCACATGCAAACTGCTCTCAGCACTGGCTGACAAGGACTCTACCCTAGAACATGTTTGATATGAAAAGCAAATGTACAAGGGCCTCAAACACACCTGTGCCAATGAGCTGACAGAGGGCTGAGGTACAGCAATGGAACCTGTACATCCAACAGCTCCTCTCTGGTGACCAGGGAGGACATTTGTCTCACCTGCAAGCAGGCTGCAGGCCGCAGGAAATACTGCATCTTCTCCAGTATTTCCTTCTGCAGAATATCCCAAGCAATTGTTTTTTCCAAGTGCAACACAAAGGGCAAGCCAAACCTACGGGAAGGAGAAGCATTTGAGGAACAATTAAAAGATTATCCTGTTCAGCAATTGGAACCCCAAACTACATGGGAGAACTTCATGTGCAGTTTTGTGAAGCTTCAGAGACTGAGGCAGTTCTCAGGCTCCATGCCTTTGCCACGGCTGTTTCTCACTTCTCTCCATCCCCTCATTTTCATTCCAATTTAAAATTCCCACCCATAACAGGGACTGGTCAAACATGCTCCTCTCAAACCAGCCAAAGGTGGTGTATCCTCCCAACTGGGCTGCATTTGTTCCTTTACAGTAATGCAATACCTGAGGTTCACCAAAATTAGAAATATTTTGCAGCACTCATTGATGCTTTAGCACCTGATATGAGCTAGGGATGCAAGCTGCTGCTCCTTCACTTGGAGCCTGTACTACAGGAGAGTAAAATCCAGGTCAGTTTAGGAAGCAGCCAGAAGAGTAACTCCAACCATGCTGCTGCCAGTCACCTTTTGCTCTGCTGTCCAGTGCACGCTCTGTTACACACCAGCAAGACAATCTTGTCATTTGCTGCTAGTTTAGGACAGGACTGTTCCAGTTTTCCAGACTTCACCGCTCCTTGAGAGTAAGCTATTGTTCGGGAGTGCTCAGTGCCACATTTCAAGTTATTCAGGTTATTGTTCACATGTATTCCTGAAAAATCAGAAGAAAGGAAACATTTCATTATGTCATTTGCCTTTAGTGCCCTGATGCCCCCCTCAAGAAGCCCTCCTTGGGCTACAGAGCAGCAGGTCAGTATGGAATCAGGAGCATTTTCATCACTTGTACAAAGGCTTCAAAGAGCAGCTACCTTTCAGAGTGACTGTTTCTTTAGAGAAGGACATTATATGCAAGTGCTCCCCATCTGATATTTCACAGCAGGTTGTGCAAGCACTCGCAGCTTTTAATGCCCGCAAGAAAAACTGAAGTGCCAGGAACCCAACTTGTTATTTTCAATAATAAAATTTGCCTTTGATTACACTCCATCTGCCCAGGACACCGTGATTCCCTTTCATTCAGGGGACATGCAGAGGCTGAGGAGCTTGAGCTTGGAAAGAGAAAGTGTTTGTTCATTCCTGAGACTGTTTATTCATCACTAGCAATCTGATTTTAAATAACACAATTTCAGTGGCTTCATCTGGTCCCTAGCAGGTCTTTAAATAAAGCCTGACAAGAGATTTCACATTAAGCCAGCCTGGCCAGTAGCATCTGCCCTGAGAAGAGGCAGAAAGGAGTGTACAACACTGCTTGATAACCTCCCAGCTGACAACATTATTAAATCTTCTGGAATGAGCCTGGACAAAGTCAGAGCTGAAATCAATACACCAGAACATCAACAGCTTGTGGGACTCATTCTTTTCCCACACAAACCTCCCTCACCAGTCACTTGAGGTAGGCATTGAGCGGAGTTATTGACTCACCTCTCTGACTGAGGATGCCCTCAGGCCTGAAGATCTCTGGGGTCTCAAAGGCAAAAATGCAGTCGCTCTCGTGGATGGTGTCCAAGTCGTCGGTGTCGCAGAAGGAGCGATGGAAGCCATCGTAGTACATCTCTGTCAGCACGATCTGCAGGCAGCAGAGGCAAACAGAACCCATCAAACCACCTGCTGTTTCAGCTCAGTGCCCCCTCTCTCAGCTGGCATTTTCCTGCTGAGGGGTGGCACTCCTCGAGACATCCTGTCATCAACCAGGAGCTAGGAACAGGGAAAAGGACAGCCATAAATGAGAAGCTGGGGTAAAAGCAACACATGGAAAGGTTTTGATGGAATTCAACAGCTTTCCTGAAACCCTTCCTACAGAGGAACTCGCTGTAAGTGCCCAGTGGTTGTCTCACTGCCAGGATGCACAGAGCACCATGGGGTCAGGCAGGTCTGCACACTCCACCAAGGGCTATCCCAACACCCCAAGGATTCAAACAGCCAACGCACAGGGAAAAGCATGATCCAGATCCCCACCACTACCTTGCCTCCCTGTTCAACCATGGGCAGTGAATTTCGATTCCTACATATCCAACAAGGGAAAAAAGCCTCCCCTGTCCCTCGCACTGCAGGGAGGGCACAGAGGTGAGCAGCCCAGCCCAGTACCTGCTCCGGGGGTATCTTGGTTTCCGAGGAGACGGCCTCCCGCAGCCTGGCCACGGTTCCGGAGACGGGCACGGCCACGCCGATGCGCATGCAGTGCGAGCACTTGCCCTGGTACACCACGGTGACGTAGAGCGGCCTGTGGAGAGCACGGCAGCACTGCCAGGCTGGGCTGAGCCCCTCTGCGACTGCCTGGAGCAGCCTCAGCCCAGCCTGGGCACATCCAGGCTGCCCACCAGCTACAGGGCCCTCCTGAATGTCCAGAGCCACCCCACGCTGGAGCTGCGCTCAGCTGCAGCCAGACAAGGAGTTTGATTTACAGACTCCTTTCTTACTACGTGGCCTGGTGTTACTTGCTCCCACAAGCAGAACATCTTAAAAAACTACCCACAACGTTAAAACCAGAACTGTCTATGAGAAGGCACTCAGTTTTCCTGGGATCCTGTAAGGAAGCTTAGGAGAGTCAGTATCAGACAGCACCCTGAAATATTTGGAGAGCTGCTGCTGGGAACAGGCTGCCTCTCAGGCCCCTCCAACAGCAGCCAGCAGCACTACTGGGGAGAGAAGATGGAGGGGACACCTTCCCTGGGCCCACTCAGCCTCCACTCAGTGGTGAAGCATGGATTTCCAAAGCAAATGTGACAGAGCAATGTTTAATCTGCCCTATCGTTACTCTGGTCCATTGCTTCTGGAACCTGCACAAGTTTTCTGGATGCAAACACCAGGTGAAGGAGCTTATTTATACCACAGGTAGTTTTGCTGTGCCTCTCTATCTTCACTATGAACACTTTATCTGGATTTTTCTTCCTCCCCTGAAGCTTTTTTCTTTATTTGCATCAGCTGTCTTTCAAAAAGCAGAACATTTTGCAGGAAAGATTTTAACTTCAGTTTTTGAAATTGGAGTGATCAGTGTGGCTCTTCTAAAAAAAACAGTGTGTTTCACCCTTTTCCCTTTTTTACTTTTAAAATGCTATAAATCAAGTGAAAACCAAAATATTTTGGTTATGGGAAGCAAAGACTTTTTCCCCCAAAATTAATTCCATAGGAAGGATAGTTTCCGAAACAAGTAAAAGGCTCCATTTTCCATTTTACCTACAGAGCAAAACATTCCATCCCCATATGGTCCTATCTATCTTTTTTAATGACTTATCAGAAGTTTTGCTGGTGTTGCCTTCCTGCTGCAGCAAATCTAGCAGCACGAGCAGCCCAGGAGAGAGCCCAGGCTGTGCCCAGGCCAGCTCCGTACCGAGTGTGCGGCAGCGGGATCGGCAGCGAGATGCACAGGAAAGGGTCAAAGGTGTTGCTCTGCTTCTGGCAATGAGGGCACGTCAGGGAGGACCTGGGACAAACATGGATAACAGGGCACAGTTACACCCCACTTCACTGGGAATGTATAAACCAACAAATCCCATATTCACCACCAGCAGATCCGACGGGAAACCCTGGAAGGGTTTTGTCTTTGGAGAGAGGTGAGGTGACAGGACAGGGCCAGAGACAGTCAGCACTGGCGTGCACACAGCTCTTATGAAGGAAAGACTCCAGATAAGAGTCCATTCTCATCCTCCAAAACTCCACTCTCATTCAGAATCAATCTGCACCTTACAATGGCTTTGTGTCTTAGACCAGGCTTAAGGTTTCTCCTTTGCACAGCAAAAGTTGGCAAATACTGGGGAGAAAGCCCAGCAGTTATAATTCTTACAGCAGTAAAGGCACAAGCCATCAAGAAACTCTGGTGATTCAGCTGTTCTCTTCCAATAGCTCTGAAATTAGAAAGCTCTCTTCCCAGAACGTAGGGAAACTCAAGGGAAAGCCCTGAAGGGACAGCAATAAGTTCACCTCAGGATTCCCAAGTGCCAGGTGACAAGCACTCTGCACACACTGGGGATCCCCAACTCCCAGGCACCTCTAGATCCTGCCATGGGCTCTTCCCTCTGACAGTCAGGGTCAGCCCCACAGCACCAGGCTTCCCTGAGCCTTTGCTCATGAACCACTGACTCACTTTCAGGATGCACAGGAACTGGTGTAGTGGTTCATGCTGCAGATTTACACAGAATATAGTAAATCTGAAGCAGTGAAAATCTCTCTTTCCTAGAGCAAAGTCTTAGCTCAGGATGAATTCAGAAACAGCTGTTAACACAATGACACCAGTCCCAACTGTACTGGGAGCTGGTGTCAGGTTAGAATTACCCTGGGGTCACCCATACATTCAGCAAACTTACAAAATACCGTACCTGTACTGGGCTTGAAAGAGTTCCTGCACAAAGGTGCTACTGATGGGAAAGGCTGGGCCCTCAAGCAGCACATCATCCTCCAGCGGCGGCTGAAAGAGAGGAGCAGACTTTGAGGCACACCCGGGGGTGGGGGCTGCACCAAGCAGGTGGCTCCAGAATTTTGCCTTCCTTAGCCAAAATCACTGGGAAAATGCCACGAGCGTGGCATTTAAACTACCAAGCACCCTCTGCTCCAAGGGGTGGGCATGCAGGAAGGCAAGGTGGGCAGGGCAGCCCAGGGAAGGGCACGGGGCTCACACCTGACAAGGTCGGGCAGCCCCCTGGTGTCACTGTGGGACACAATGAATAAGACACGGACTCACGGTTCAGAAGGCTGAAGCTCTGAAAAGGGGTTGGTTTATTCTTAGAACTTATTTTTATACTTTTTTACAATGTGCCCACCTAAGAGGTGGGATTTTTGGACTCATTGGCTACATTAAGGGTTAACAAGCAAAGTCTTTCCTCAGAAGAGGGAAAAGTAAAAAACAAGATAGTTTACAGAGAGTGACTTTGTTTACGGTCTCAAATTTTTGGGAAAGAGTTTAAGAAAAATGCAAACATGGCAAACAGTGACTACACCCTGGTAACACCTGCTGGCTACTGCAGAGCCACTCAAACAGGACTGCCTCAGGAACACTTGCCAGGGATTAGTGGAACAGCTGTTCCCAGGGCAGAAACAAACATTATTTTACCTTTTGATCCATCTGAACTACTGCAGTTGAGAAGTCAATGGGGAGAACTACTTGAAAAGGAAAGGCTGTGTGCAAAGTTAGCCTCCCACGTTGTCTCCCAGCACACCCCTTACCTTCAGTGGAGGCATGCCACCAGAGTTCACCACGTTGTTCAAATCCTCGTGGACTCTGTCGAGGAGCCAAAGCAGGAACTCCTGGGCATCGTGCTGGGCGTTGCCACGGTACTGCATCGCATTCTTGGACACGATGTTCTGTGGAGAGAAGAGACAGTGCAGCAGCAGCTAATGCAGCCCTGAGGCCATTGCATCCACCTACCCCTGCCTCACAGCATCTGACACCGCTGCCCTCAGGAAATTTTCTGTTTGTTCAAGCTGAAGCAAAACAAGAATTTAGTCTCCTAATGCCCACACACTCTGTCTTGCTCATTGCAGCTTTGGTGAGGTCACACATTTCCCAAAACCTTGATGCAGGTGTTCCATGCTAATCTAGGTCTACAATTCCAGGACTCAGCCAGGATCAGTTCATCTAAATCACAGATGCTTCTACAGTCTGATCATCATCATGCAGCTAGAGCAAAATTACTTCCTATCAGCACCCTGTCAAGCACACTAGTACAGGCCACCATGGAATTTTTTCCACTGGGTATCAAGAATCCACCATGCATAACTTGCTCATCCTAAACACTACCTTCTGTGGCCACCCCAGGCAGGGAGGTGCAGCTTTCCCTGCACACAGGGAACCACGGCATCCCAGAGCAAGCAGTGCTGAGCAGCAGCCGTCCCATGCTGTGCTGCACCACATCCCTGGCACACCTGCAGAGGGAAAAACTGCTCCCACAGGACTCCAGCTTACTGAGCAGCATCCCCAGGAGGGACAGTGGCACCAGCAGAGGCCAGACAGTACCTGCAGGGCAGGAATGGGTGGGAAGGCTGCGGAGCCCGGGCCCAGCAGGCTGCACATGCGCCTCACTCCTCTAATCAGACTTTGCAACAGATTTGAGAAATGAGGTTGGGTTGCTCGCTTTATCCCTCTGAAAATGGGGTCACCAGGGAGGGGGGTGGTGATGAAAGAGGCAGGAAAGGACTGATAAACATATACCCTCTATGCTCTATAATCCGTCCACCTGTCTCAAGGCTGCAAAATAATGGAAAACAGAAATAATCTGCTCTCATTACATATGTGCAGCCCTTCTGACAGCAGATTTACTGCCCTTGCTGTGCAGGGACCAGCACCCTCCCACATAAAATATGTGCACACAGCTTGAACCATGGGAGTGGTCCCCAGCCAACACTGTGTCACACTGGGGCAACCCCCAGCACCTCTGCTTGGTGTCCAATGTAACCTCAGCTTGGGCTGCTGCTGCAAATCTTTTTATGGGGGAGAGAAATTTGAAGCAGTCCGTGGGCACTTGAAGATTAATGGAGACCAAACAGCCTTCTCTGTTCCTCGTTCAATCCACTGGCAGAAATAAAACGATAAAATATAATCCACAAAATGGATCCAAAGGAGTCTCTTCAGGTACCAGCCTGATACCTCTGGTTCTCCTTAAGCAGAGAGGTGAGCTGAACGTACCCAGACAATGACACAGGAAGAATGTGAGGCATACACATGGAGACTTGCTTTGCAAACATTAACTTTGTTCAAAAAAGCCTACACTGAAAATTAAATTTAGCCCTTAAATTACTGTGTCAAGTTTCAAACTGAAAATCAATCACTAAGACATGAAGCAGAGATTGTAGTCCAGTCTTTAGTGGTTACCTCACTACACCTCTCCAGAACTGTTACACACGCTCCTACAGTAACACACTTGAGTTTTGACAGCTCAGGTCCCCACCCCTCCCAGCCCACTGCACCCAGCTCAGCACCAGGGGATGATGTCCCCTACTCCCACCAAGGGAGGAGGCCTCCAACAGCACTGCAGGTCACAACAAAGCCAAGCTCATTCTTCTCAGTGAGTTGACCACAGAGAGCCAAGGGAAAGAAGTGCTGAGATGCCAGGCACATCCCCAGCAGCGTGTGGTCCCTGTGTGTGGTCCCTGTGTGCCAAGACACAAAGAGGTGTGATGGGAGCAGGCCTGAACTGACGCTCTCCCATCAGCCAGAGCCAGCAGCCTTCTCTGGCATCCTTTGTCCCACTGAGCTCAGCCACCAGGCACTGTCCCTGCACTTCACTTTTATCATCAGACAGAGCTGATGATAAAAGGCTCTTGGCTTTGCTGGGAGGAAGCAAATCCCAGTATTTCAAGTGAAAAGGGGACATGGAGGGGCTCTGTACAGAAACATAAGGACTTTGGGAATCCAGGGTAGTATTTGTTATTGCCTCTTCCCCTAAGGCACAGCACACCACTCCAGCCCAGAGCTTCCCTGGCTTTTACTGAAGTGTGTCTCTGGTGATGCAGTGTCCCACAGAGAGCAGCCAGTCTCTACCAATCCCAAGCACAGTGAAGCCACGGATGCACAGCAGTCACGTGCCTTGCTCTGTATCTGTGTCACTGCTCAGCTCAGAAGCATCTCCATGATAATTGCTCTGGTTTTCTCAGCACTCTTGCAGCCTGAGTGGACTAAGGATAAAGAGCTGCCTGTGGAGACACATCACAAGATGCTGGAAGTGATTCAGGAAGCACTACAAAATATCAGATGCAACTTCCTCACAAGAGGCTCTGCTAAACAAACACTCCAGCACCAGCAGCATGTTCCCAGTGTCACTCACGCTTCCTGCCAGCTCTGCTACAAGTGGGTCCATTCCTGCTTAAACCCCTGTGGCTGCTGCTCCAGGGAAAGCTGTGTGCCCTCCTCCCAGCCCCAGACATGCACAGTGTGGAGGGGAACAGTGGACACCCAGTCAGAACAGTCAGTGCTGAGGGACATGATTAAATCTGAGAGACAGAGGTGCTGACTCAAATAAACAATTTAACAATTGAGACAAAGATCAGGAACTCCTAAAGTGCAGCCCCCCCTCCCAGCCTGACAGGTCAGCACCAAACACAGCCCCACACACCTCCCTGTCCTCCAGCAGCAGGCAGACTGCCCATTCCTGAACAGCTCCAGGAACATTTGACAGGCAAAGTAGACAAATGAACAAGAACCTCATCACAGAGCACCCAGCACCTCTCCATATTTACTTTCCAAGTCTGCTCTTCCAGCCCAGCCTTGCCAAAACCCTAAACTTTCACTCCTCTTTTGCTCATCACTTAAGACAACAAACACCTCATTTTGTTGGTCCTGCAGTAATGCAACAGCAACTGTAACTGGATTCAGATACAGTTAGGAAGCAAATGCTTTAAAAACACATGAAAACCACCACATTTACCAACCCCCAAGAGCCGTTAATCCTCTGCCCCTAATCTGGTTCTCCTGTAAGTAGAGTTGGCACATCTGACCAGCTTCTGTCCAGCACTGCAGGGTATTAAGAATGACTCCAGAACAATTCTGGTGCAGCTGTTTCAGCTATGAGCACCAGGAGTGGCACTGCCTCCCAACACATCCATGATGCACAGCACCTCCAGCCCTTTCCTCAGCTCAGCCCTTGTGAGCTTGGCAGGAGAGGGGTGGATCACTTTCCACCAGATGTGCATGCAGTGGTACATAGACCCTGAATGAAGTTGCTCCATCTAAAGAGATAAGGGGGGAAAGCAAAATTTCCTATCAATCCCACTTATGTACCCCTAATGCAAGCACCCTGTAACCATGTCAGCCCCTGCCTGCCCACAAAGCAGATTTACAGCAAAGACACATTACCATTTTTATCAGGCCACTGAAAGTTTAATAATAATTCATCTACTGCTGTAAAGAGATGCAATAAATAGATCGAAACAGAGCTGAACTACTGGCCTCTTCTTTGCTGCTATTATTGTTCCAGATCACAAAGACAACTAGAGGGAAAATGCCAGTCTGCTGTTTTCCAGTGTGGCCCTGCTAGGAAGCAACTGTGGAAGGATTTTGCATGTGAACAGATGAAGTCAGCTCATTAGAGACCTGACCCAATGACACACATGCACAGGAGAGAAAGGCTATCCTTTATCTTCTGTTGAACAGGGAGTTATGCTCAACCATGTTATTTCTCTTTTTTAAGCCCACAACCACGGTTTTGCGTTTGAATACGTTCTACAGCAGACAATCCTTTACCTGAATTACTCTCTCTGCTCACACACAGACAGCACTTTCCCCTCTCTGGAGATGCTCTCTCCTGGGGAGACCAGCACCCAGCCAGCAGTGTGATTTGGGCCCCAGGGCTCAGGAAGGGAGCGCCTCCATTCAGGGACTGAAGAGATTGCTGTGGACTTGGCCTTACCACAGGCACCAAGCAGGGAAAAGGGAGCTTTGATGACAGGAGGTCTGTCACAGCAGCCAGGGCAGGACAAAGCACTCTTCCCTTGCCCTGTGTGCCCAGAGGCACCAGGGCTCTGGAGGCAGCACCCCACGGGACATGGCAGCTCCATGGGCAGCCCGTGTCCCCACACAGCCCTGCCCTGTACAGTGCAGAGGGCATTAAACACAGCCCTGAGGAGAAAACTTCAGGAAGCAAAGCCAAGAGGAGCACTACAGGGAGCAGCACAGCAGCACCAGAGGGATTCTCCACCACATTTAACAAGCCCAGACAAGAAGCACCACCTCACCAGCCCCTACCTTACAGCTCTCATGCCAGCAGCTACTCTCACCCTTCCAGGCTGAAGCCTGCTAATCCTCATCAACCACCCTCCTTCAACGCACAAGGAGAGAGTGAAGTTTGCCCAGATGATGCTGTCCAGGGCTGCTGTGTGTGCACTGACACAGAGGCAGGTTGGGGGTGCTGCATTCCCCAAGTGGCACATTCCTCTCCAGGCCCTTCCCAGAGTGCAGGTCTTGCTGCCAGAAGGCACTGCCAGAAGTCGGTGCTGGCTGCCAGGAGAATTCACCCTTATGAAGAGCAGGAATCCCATATTGTTCAGCAAGAATTTGTTTTCCTGCTACACTAGTAGAGCAACTGGTGGGATTCAAAGGAGTAAGGGATTGAGGAGCAGGAGAATGCCACAACCATGAAGCAGTTCAGTAGAGGACTATCAGTAAATGCTGGCACAGAGGACACTTTGGATGTGAAGGCTGGGCTCGGCAGCCCAAGGAGCTTGTGCTCCAGCTGCACACCTGCACCTCTCCCACTCTCTCCAGGCTTTGCTTCAGGTCCCAAGCTGGACACAGAAACTGAGATGGGGGAATGCCATCATTACCACTCTGAGAAGCCTTCCCTTGCACTTTATAACGAACATTCACTTCAGTGACACAACCAAATGCAAGCAAGTTCATTAAGCAATGCTTTGCTCAAATGGCAGGAAGAATGAGTTCACTCCAACCAAGTGTGGCCATGTACAGAGCAACACAGATCCAATTAAGCTGCCTGGGAACATGCATCCCCCTCACCACTTCCACAGGCTGCCAGGCATGACACAGTTCTCATACTTTCACCATGTGTCATTTTGAACAACAGCATGGAAATAAGAACCTGGAAGCTCAGAAGACAGAAAACACATTTTGGCCATGATGTACATTCACCCTTCCAGCCTCACAGAGGGTCCACCTGGCAGTGGAGCAGCAGAGCTGTTCCACACTGGGGTCTCTTCTCCTGCCTTGTCCAACCCCCTGCTCTGGGGTGGAGCACCCCCACCACACTTGTGCTGCCCCCTCCAGCAGAACCCCCTCAGCAAACCACATCCGACCTACGGACTCTGCAGCTCAGCCTCAGCTCCCCAGCCCTGTGCTGCACTCACCCAGATCAAACTTTGAAGCATAACACAGAAATCCCCAGAAAGCATTTGGATTTCACAGGTAAGTCAGACAGCTGCCTTAAGGCAACCAGATCTGCTGCAGGAAGCCCTTCCCAGGGGGTTTAGGAGTATGAGTGTAGAAAGCAAGTAAAGCAACTGTAAGGAAAAATAGGCAAGAAAATAAGCAAAACAAACTGAACACACAATAATGGACATCTCATTGATAATGAACATTTTTAAAAAAGGGTGTAACATGGCAAGACTGCCAGATCTTTGTGATCCCAGTGAACTGCACTTCCATGATGTCAAGAACCATCACAAAAATGTCGAAAATTTGAAACTCACTTTCTATTTCATGGAAAGTGTGTTAACTCTAATTCCCAGAGCAGCCCTAGGACAAGCCTCCTCAGTATGATGCCACCACTGGAAGCACCTGGACTGAACTGCAACAAGCACTTCAACATCCCATATTACCACTCAAACCCCCTTAGACCAATACAGAAACTGAAGCACCAGGAACCAAGAGCCAAGGGACCAGGAGGGAAGGGGGAAGGGTCTCATATTTTTTCTTTCATCCCTCTGTGCAGAGGGAGGACAGTTTGCTCTCTGCAGAAATATTTAGGAATAAGCAGTTGACCCTATCCAGAACAGAATAACTGACCCTGTGCTAGGCAGGGAGCAAAACAATTCCATACAATCCAGGAGATCACATCTGACACATCACTGGCCCCATTAGCAAGGCACAAGGGCTCTGCTGAGCAGAAGGGCCTGGGGCTGACAGCTCCGTGAGCAGGACCAAAGGCTCCTGACACCCACGCTGCCCCAGCAGCCCCCACTGCGAGCTGCTCTCACTGCACCTTCAACAGGAGGCAAAGATCTGACCATGTCAACACTTCCAGGAGTTCTTTCATAGCTCAGGAGTTAGTGATTAACTCCCAAAGAAGTGCCTAACATATCTGGCAGATTGCTTGTCCCAAATGCGTTCCCAAGATACCTTGAAATGAGTTTCAAACAGCTGCTTGGAAATCTCACACCAAACATAAGTTTAAAAATAAATAAATAAAGAAGGAAGCAGTACTTTTAACCTGGCACAATAATCACTGCTCTATCAACAGGGGTTCATTCTGGGTTCAGATGCAATTCTGACAACCCAACCCAAATGAGTTATGGTGACTGTGCTGTATTTGCTGAACATGCTGCAGGTCACAGCCAAGGCCATCTTCTTGTAGAACACGAAATGCAATCCCAGCTCTGGTGTGCAAAGGGTCTTGCGAGGCAATGGCATGCTTCAGTGTACAACTGCCTTAGAGCCTCCAAAAAAGTCTCAAAACAGAAAGATCCTCATCATCCACAGAAAACCCACACTTCACAGAGGGCAGGGGATTTGCATAAGAACATAATTTCAAGCCCAATTAGTTTAAATCAAAATCCTTCTCGTTGATGACCCCCACCATCACCTCCGAGTGCTGCAGACCAGTTCCCAATACAAAGGGTGCTCTGTCCTCCCTGTCTGACACTCCCAGGAACTCTGCAGGCAGGAGGGACAGCTCCCCGCAAAAACACAAGCCCAAAGCCCTGCTTAGACAATAGATGTTTGTCACCATTGTCACACCATCACAAAGGGGAAAGAGGAAGCACAAGCTGCAATACTGGCCCCTGTTATGAAAGCAGCAGCTTTGTTTGGGCAGGAAAACAAAACCCCCTGAGAAATCGGAAGAGAAGGATTGTTAAAGCAAACAGCAAAGGAGCACAGGACCAAGGACAAAGTCATCCTCAGAGAGAAACCCAGGAACTACCGGCTCTGCCATGGTGTTCCCATTCTCTTCCCAGGAAGGGCAGCCCAGGCTCCCAACCCAGGAACCAAACCCTTCTGCTTCCACCTCTCAGTCCACACCTAAGGACCTTCTCCTACCACCTCAGCCTCCTACACCCCCTGCACTGCCAGCACTCCCGACCTCCCCTCTCTGTGCACCTCCCCTCTGCCAGGCTATGCCCTCAGCCTGCCATTTATCACAAACCAGTTGTTTGAACTGCATTTTCCTCATTTTCAGCTGCTACATCATTCAGAAACCCATTACACGGGTTGTTTCCTGAAGACCAACTTAAAAAGAGAGAAAACACTACCAAGGAAAACCAGCTGAGGGTAAAAAGCATTCCAAAAATCATCCCTTCAAAGGCCCCCGACCACAAGGACTTTAAGACACGCTCCCTTGAAAATAATTTCCTCTCCTCCAAGAGAGAAGCCTACAGATATAAGAATGAGCAAGAAAATAAGTATTATCCTTTATCCTAAAATACATTTATTACCTGCAGAGAAGTATTTAGGAATTAGGAAGTGCCTTTCCCCAGTTACATTTGGTGCCAAAAGAGGAAAAATAGAAAAAAAAAAACCCCACAAACAAAAAAACCCATAGATTTGAAAACATGCTGAATAAAAAACCTTTTGCCTATCAAATAAATATTACTGTCAGTGGCTATTACTGTTGGAGGGAAATCCCAAAATCACTCTGCAAAAACACTTTACACCCTTAAAACCAATTACATCAAGGCAGATCAGGAATGTTCCACCCTCTAAGCAGAACAAGCTTGGGGGGATGCCTTCCTTGTTTTGGGGAGAAGCAGCAGTTTCCAGAATGAAAATGCCAATCTTTGCCTTTCTCCAACCTAAGCCCCTTGTTCACATTTGTAAATGAACGTGCAAATCCGCTGCTGAGAAAAAGTTTAATTAAGAACTGAATTTAATAGCAGGTTCAGGCAACTTAACTGTCTTTAGAAACATTAATTTCATATTAGAAGTAGTTGACCTCTATAAGGGAACAGCACTTGACACAACTGCAGCAGGCTGCTGGCATTGTGCAGTGCTGAACTGGATCAACTGGGACCAGATTCCCTCCAGCAAGAGGCTTTTTAAAACCTCCAGGGGCCTGGCAGGTAGGAGATGGATGGGCTCCAGTTCCATCCACAAGCAGAACATCATTCACTTACCATCAGCAATGCCTGCAAACAGCAAAGTTCTACTATCAACACCCACGGAACGTGGCCTTAATTTAATCCCTGGCCCTGATGCTCTTCCTCCTGCTGTCACTGGTATCCCAGCCCTGCTCCCACAGCCTGTGTGAACAGCAGAGCCTGGCCTAGAAAGAGAGCTGCTCCCCCTTCTATCAGTTTCACTGGCAGAAGACAATCCTACTTTCACAACCTTTTTTCCTGCTATTACTCAGGAGAAATCCACAATTCCTTCTCCTGCCACACCACCTCAGGAGCCGTGGCAGGTCAAGGCGAGTACCCCACGGTGCTGCCAAGACTGGACTCACCCAGTGATCGGCTTTCCAAGCACTCCCCCATAAAAATCTCTCCCAAAAAGACCAGAGCCACACGTGGTCCTTGTGGCAGGCATCCCAGAGAAGGAAAACAGCCAGGGTCTCCAGGGAATACCCCAGCACAGCCGTGGGGCAGCTGCCTCTAAAGGCAGAGGAGAAGAAGCAAAGGGAAGAGGTGCTGGCCATGCATCCATCCAAATGTTTGAGGGTGCCAAAGGCCACTGTCACCTCAAAGGACCCTCTAGGACATCCCACCATCCAGCAGGCGCCAAGGGAGAGCTGACTCTGGGACCCAGTCTCTACCTGCTGTGCACCCCAGCTGAACTGCAGGCAGAGAGCCCGAGACTGTGGCAATGATGTTCTCGCAGTGTCTTCATGCGTTTGAACATCTCTGCAAGTTACTCTGCAAGAAAAATTCCCCTAAAGTTTCCTCGAAGTATCTCTAAGTTCACAGTGTGGAAGCTACCACCCACCCTGTGGTTCTCTCACACGGCCAGAGAGTCTTCTGTGCCAGGAATAATACTTCTCCCTATTCCTAGAGGCAAAGTAGGCCTAGAGCACTTTCAGAACAGTTGTGCCTGACTTCATCCAAAGCCATGGCAGGGTGTTTTTAAGCCACAGTGCACAGACCAAGCCCTCTGCTCCGACAGCTCCTGGGGCAGGTGCGAGGCCGGGCAGGGCAGGGGCTGTGGCAGGAGAGCATCGTGGGGCCAACCATGAGCGAGTCCAAGCAGCTTCTCCTGACACACGCTCCCCAAATCAGCCCAGAATCACAAGTTCTTGGTTAGCAGACTACAAGGCACAGCTCTCAACAGCCTCCTTCCATTGACACTCGCAACTCCCAAACTTCAGTCAGCTGAAACTTCCCTAACAGTAGCACAGTAGGGCAATGAAACAGTAAAAGGGGTATTTTCACCCATAAAAACCATCCAGAGCCGTCAGCCAGCATCAAAGACCGCAAGCAGAGAGCACAGTGGCAGCACCTCTCTGGTGTCCAGGGCGCTGCCGTGGGTGTGCAAGGCTGTCCCTGGATCGGGGTCTGCTGCTCTAGGAGGATGCTGAGAGCAGGAGCAGCACTCCAGAGCTACCGGCACGCAGCCGGCAACACCAGGGGGTTCTTCCCACCGCGTGGGTGCTCGCACCAGTGGCAAGACATCCACCGCAGGTGCTGACCGGGGCAGCCTACGGTGCCCGTGTGATGGTGACACTCTGTGCCACGTTTGGACCTGTTGTGATGCACGGCAGCGCCAGCTGAGCCCCGAGCCCCGCACGGCGGACACCGGCCCTCCAAGGCTGCTCCCGGCGGCCTGGCGCTCGCTCCTCCCGCCTGCACGGGACGAGGCCCCCGCTCACCTTGAAGTCGCGGCTGTGCTGCGGGGTGTACTCCAGCGTCCAGAGCGCCCGCACCAGCTGCGCCAGCTGCTCCGTGACCTCGCCGGGCGCGGGCGGCGGCCCGTCGGCGGGGGGCGGCCCGCCGCGGAACTGCTCCAGCGCCAGGAACTCGGCGAAGAGCTCGGTGTTGCTGAGGCACTGCAGGATGGCGTTCATGAAGCAGGTGTTGCCGTGGTTGCGCAGCCCCGCCACGCCGGGCACGGCCTCGGAGCTGGCGGCGGGGCGCGGCGGGGGCTCGGGGCTGCGCGGCGGGCCCGGCGGGAAGCAGCTGCCCAGGCCGCCGGTCGCCTGCGGCGGGGGCAGGCGCGGGGCGAGCGCGCCGCGGGGCTCGGGCTCGCTGCTGTAGTGCGAGAGCGTGGAGAGGGTCTTCAGCACGCGGCTCATGAACCCGCCCAGCGACCGCCCGGACGGCGCCGGGGCCGGGGCGGCGGTCGGGGCCGAGCCCGCGCCGCCGCCCGCCGCCCGCCCGCGGAAAAGCCGCTTGCTGAAGGAGCGCTTCTCCTTGGCGCTGCCGGCCGGCCCGGGGCCGCTCACCCGCGACATGGCGGCTCGGCGCAGCGCGCATCCCCGCCCGGCGCTCGGCCCGCTCAGCCCGCCCGGCGCTCGGCCCGGAGCTCAGCCCGGCGGCCGCCGCATCCCGCCGGGCCGGGTCGGGCCGCGGCTCCGCCGCCTCACGGCGCCGCCATGCAGCGGGCGGGGCGGGGCGCGCCGCCACGTGACCGCGCCGCCACCTTGGCGACGGGCAGACGCTGCCGCAGCGCCGCCATCTTGGGTGCTGGAACGGCGCGGGGCGGGCGGGGAGGGCGGGGCCTGGCCCCGCCCCGCGACCCCGCCCCGGCACTGGCCCCGCCCCTCGGGGGCCCCGCGCGCCGCACCGGGGTCCGGCCCCGCCGCCGGGAGCCGCCCGGCCGGGCCCGCCCCGCTCGGGCCCGTTACCGCGGGCACCCCGCGCAGCACCGGCCGCCGCCGTGGGGCGGCGCTGCGCGGCCGTGGAGCGGCGCGGGCGGGGCGGGCGGGGCGGTCCGGGGCGGCGCGGTGGCGGGGCGGTGGCGGTCCGGGGCGGGGCGGCGGCGGGGGTAGGTACCGGGGCGGCCGCCCGCCGCCCCATCGGCAGCGGCGCCGGCATTGAGAGCGGAGCATGGCGCCGCCGGGCCCGGAGGGCGGCCGAGGTGAGGCGCGGCGAGCGCGATCCCCCCCGGGCCGGCCGTTCCGGGGATCAAACACCGGGAGAGGGGTGGGATGCCGGGTGACGGCTCCGCGGGGCCGGGCGGGACGGGAACCCGCGGTGGCGGTGTGGCGGGGCACCGGGCGGCGGGCGGGCGCCGATCCCCCAGCCGCCCCCTCAGTGCCCGGTTCGTCCGCAGCGGCCGCCACGGCTCCCGGTAAGAAGATCACGGCGCGGCTGAAGCGGACGCTGCCGGTGCGGGGCCCGCAGGCGCCCACGCTGAGCGAGCTGATGCGCTGGTACTGCCTCAACACCAACACGCACGGCTGCCGCCGCATCGTGGTGTCCCGCGGCCGCCTGCGCCGCCTGCTCTGGATCCTGCTGACCCTCAGCGCCGTGGGGCTCATCCTCTGGCAGTGCGCCGAGCTCCTCATGAACTACTACAGCGCCTCGGTCTCCGTCACCGTCCAGTTCCAGAAGCTGCCCTTCCCCGCCGTCACCATCTGCAACATCAACCCCTACAAGTAAGGCTCGGGGGGCTGGTGGGAGGATGGCAGGTCAGCGCAGCTCCAGAATCCTTCCCCGGCTCGTCCCGGGGCTGCTTGTCGCACTTTCCCAGCCGTGGGTTTTCCCTGTAGGGCACCTGGAGTGCCGCATCCCTCTCTGTGTGGCTTACACTCTCTGCTGCCTGCTGACCTCGGCTCGGTTCATGCTGCTTTCTGCTCCAGACAGTCCCTGTCAGCTCTTTGGCTCTCTTCAAATTCCCTTCTTCTCAGAACCAAAGCTCCAGGATTACAAACTGTCATCTCCTAAAGAATGGAAAAGGGACATGTGTCACTCCTCTTTTGCTTCTTTCTTTCCTTATGGGAGATTTTGACATCATCCATCACCAATACTTTTTCTCCTGTCAAATCGTGCTTTACATTGCTCTCTGTTCTGCTGCCAGATTCCCACCCCGGTCCCCACGGGGATCCAGGGCTTTGATTACTCTCCACAGATGAAGTCTTATTTCCAAATACTCTGCCTCCTCAGTCTTCCTAACATAAGGAGCTTGAGAGTCTTGGGAGAACTTTCTCTGTAGTTCAGTCTGCTCTGCTTCCTGGGGCCCTTGCTCCAAGATCTCCCCGTGGACATAACTGTCTGCCCTCGCTGATGTGAGAAACTGGTGTGAGACCTCCACGGGGAGTTCTGTCCCATCCACAGTGCAGCAGGCAGAGCACTGCAGCTGGGCAGCCAGTGGGCTGGGATGTCACTGTCCTCTTCTCTTCCACGCAGGTACAGTGCCATGAAAGAATATTTATCTGAATTGGACAAAGAGACAAAAAAAGCTTTGGAAACTTTCTATGGATTTTCTGAGGGCAAGTCCAAGGTGCGCCGGTCAGTGGATGACTGGAACAGCACAGGGAGCGACTTCTTCCAACAGATCCCTCTGCTGAAGGTCGAGGACTTCTACAGGACAGCGACTGACCTGCACAGTGGGCAGAAGAGGAAAATAGAGGGAAGTGTCTTTCACAAGGACTCGTCCATCGTGAACTCGGGCGATTCCAATGACATCATTGGCTTTCAGCTGGTGAGTGTCACCGTGTCGTGGCCAAGGGCGAGTTCCCTGGGGGGTGGCCAGGGGCTGTGCTGGGGTCAGTGTCCCTCGGGCAGGTTTTAGTGCCTGCTCAGGTGGCTTTGCAGTGCACAGTGGTGAAGAGCACCCTGTCTGCTCTTCTGCCTAAGCACCCATGGCTGCTGCAGATTCACCTCCAGCTCTCTGGAGGAGAAGTACCTTCCTGAGGTCTTCCCAAATAGAGTCAGTGTCATCTGTGACCTTTTGTTTTTGGTCCTGAAATATTTGGTCATATCACTTAGCCCTGCAAAAAAGTGCTTTGATGCCCACTGTGACTTCATACATGGTTATTTCTGTGGAAGGTAAACACTATCAGATGTACCTTGTACAATCCTTAATTTACACCTGCCTCGTAGAATCCATGATTTCAGTCCATCTGAAATGCTTTTTCCCTTTTGTGCTTGCCAGTGTGACGCGAACAACAGCAGTGAGTGTGCCCTGTACACGTTCAGCTCGGGTGTTAATGCTATCCAGGAGTGGTACAAGCTGCATTACATGAACATCATGGCACAAATTCCCCTGGAGACTAAAGAAAAACTGAGTTATTCTGCTGATGACCTTCTACTGACATGTTTCTTTGATGGCCTATCTTGTGACAAAAGGTCAGTGC
Organism: Phylloscopus collybita; assembly: GCA_027886175.1. Classification (NCBI taxonomy): domain Eukaryota; kingdom Metazoa; phylum Chordata; class Aves; order Passeriformes; family Phylloscopidae; genus Phylloscopus; species Phylloscopus collybita. The sequence continues at coordinate 547,943 of JAJNNQ010000048.1, forward strand.
ACAGAAAATTCCTGCCATCTTAACAGCTTGTCCAAGTCCATCATATGAAGGAATGGAATATTTGGTATTTGCTGAATTCCAGCAGGAGCCACTGCTGGATCTGTGAATCTGCCTCCCCCATGCTATTAACCCCCATTCCCACATTAAAACTTCCTCGAGTTCCCATCTCCTGATATATTAAACTTGATCATACTGCCATGTAGTTTCAAGTTACTCAGAAAGGGACCCACATCTTTCAGCAAAATAAACTTCTTGAGAAGAAGTAATAAACCCCCCATGCAGTCCTGACCTGTCTCTGTCAGAACCGAAGCCCAGATGTGCTGCCTTTCTCCCACAGACAGAACTACAGGGAACAATGTCATGATACTCGATTTCTTCCAGGCACTTCACTCGTTTCCATCACCCCCTCCATGGCAACTGCTACACCTTCAACAGCGGCGAGAGCGGGACCATCCTGAGCACCTCCACGGGCGGCAGCGAGTACGGTGAGCGGGGCACTGCACCCTGGGCACTGCACCCTGGGGTGTCCTGGGGCACTGCACCCTGGGCACTGCACCCTGGGGTGTCCTGGGGCACTGCACCCTGGGCACTGCACCCTGGGGTGTCCTGGGGCACTGCACCCTGCACTGTGCACCCTGGGGTGTGCTGGGGCACTGCACCCTGGGCACTGCACCCTGGGGTGTCCTGGGGCACTGCACCCTGCACTGTGCACCCTGGGGTGTCCTGGGGCACTGCACCCTGGGCACTGCACCCTGGGGTGTTACACTGCACTGTGCACACCTGGGGTGTCCTGGGGCACTGCACCCTGGGCACTGCACACCTGGGGTGTCCCTGGGCACTGTGCACACCTGGGGTGTTCCACTGCACTGTGCACACCTGGGGTGTCCCAGGGCACTGTACACACCTGGGGTATTCCACTGCACTGTGCACACGTGTGGAGTTCCCTGTGGGTTTGCAGAGGAACTGTTTGATTACAAGTGGTTCAGCAAACTGGATCCTGCTGGAGCGTGAGCGATGTGTTGGCTGTAGATGTGCAGGCTGATTGTGGAAATGCCTGTTTGAACTAGTGCAAACTCTTGCCTGAGAATACAGATAATATCATTGCATCACTAATGTTTTCCAGCTGAAATTACTGCTGCCCAGTTATATAACTTTCTAAGTGAGTTCCAGCCACATTCTCAGCAATGTTGTTTGTTTGTTTGTTGTACTCAGTACCACCAAGGGGTGTTACTGGCTGCAGGTGTCTTGGTCTGGCTGGGCAGAGGCTGTGCTTGGCTGTTACAGTTCTACTTGAGGCCAGATAACACGAAATAAACTGTGCTGCCCTCCTTGACTAGAAAAGGTGGCTCTGGCTCCTGGTGTAACTTCCTGCTCTGTCTCTGTGGTTCAGGGCTGCAGGTTGTTCTGTACATCGACGAAGCAGACTACAACCCCTTCCTGGTGACATCCACAGGAGCCAAGATCATCGTCCACGACCAGAACGAGTATCCCTTCATTGAGGACATCGGCACGGAAATTGAGACTGCAGCGGCCACCTCCATAGGGATGCACTTTGTGAGTGGCAACAATCTCCTTTTCACCTTTGCCTTGGTACAGCTGTAAATAGGAGCTGCTGGGGTGATTCCAGAGAGCCAGCAGCTCGAAGGCCTTTAAATACCTCCCACTCAGAGGCTGAAGTGCCCTGAGGGAAATCCTGTGATAGCACTTTTCTGAACAAAAGAGGCCTTGGGAAAATCAGGTCTTTATAAACCAAACCGCCTGGGATATTGTTTGTTCTCCCTTTTCTTCCACCCCTTGGCTTTCCAGGGGATTTTTGGTTTTGTTTTCACAGCAAAATTTACAACCACAGAAACGTATTGTCAAGTGCCTCGCTTGGCTTTAGCAATGAGCAGGGAGTTTCATCCCACGAGGGTCCCCGGGGCAGAGGAACCAGAGCTGGAGCTGTGGGTCTCCACCTTGGGGTCGAGTCCTTAGGGATGGTGGCAGCACAACCCCTTGAACTGTTTTGTGAATGTAAGCCTCATTTTGCTGGTTTTCTCTCTACCCCAGCAGTAACAGCACCCTCGGGGGCAGCGGCTTTGCTTTTGCCAGCTGTCAGCAAAGGCAGGGAGAGCTGCAGCTCCTGCTTTCCCCATTTAGAGTAGTTCAGATTAGGCATTTGGCCCAAGGGGTTTCGACACAGCAGCAAAAGCTGTGCCAGGTCTCCTTTCATCTGGATGGGCTGTTAAGTGAGCACTTCAGCTCTGCCTTTCTTTCTGGTGGTCTGCTCAGAGCATCAGCCATCCAGCTTATCTGGGTGTGCCCATCGTGATAGGCCCTGCATTAGAAAAGACATTAAAAGAAGGTTTACAAAATGCAAATAGTTAACTGTCTTCCAGCTGTCTGGAAAACTGTGGCAGCAACTCCTTGGTTAATCATGACTGAGAGGTTTGGGAACCAGGCTGGTGTGGGGACACAAAGTCTCACAAGACTCTTTTCTTTGTCACCATCACCGTACAGAGACAGTCACAGAAGGCAGAGCCTCAATATTTAATGTAATATGTTCTTAGCACAACAGGTTTGGACTGTTGCTGCCGTATAAAAAACAAGATTGGGCACATCTTAGTGTCTGTGCATAAAAGATTTGTCATGAGGAAGGGATCCAATTGCATCCTAATGAGGCAGCCAAAATAGAAGCCGGACACAGCTTCTGGTCCCAGAACAAAAGCTGGGGATCCCTGTCCTGCAGGGAAAGGACAGCTCCAGGGGGCCTGCTGGGTGGTGGGGGGTCAGGATTGTCAGGACAGGGCTGCAGCACCCTGTCAGGTGCCAGGTCAGTCCTTGTGCCCAGGTGCAAGGTCACAAAGGAGGACACGGTGCTGCTTGCTGGGCTCTGAACACAGCATCACTGTCTGGTTATTGCTCCTGCGTTTCTGCTGGCTACTAACACTGCCCCCCACCTCCAAAATATTCCAAGATGTTTGGAATGCAAACAAGGCATTGCTTGGTCAGAGTTACAGTGATTTAGTTAAATATTTAGTTTGGAAATTATTTCAGTACCTGAAGGAAGAAGTAAGCTTTTGTAGGAGCATAAGCCACAACCAAATAATTCTCTACACAGGATCGATCATCCCTTGGATGCCCCAGGAGCAGACTGAGGCAGTGTCTTGGCACTGCGTAGTATGTGGAATTTAGAAGCTGGTTTCAGTCAGTTTTTCGAAGTAATGCATCTCTAATACTGAAATCCCATCTTTCCCTCCAAAGAGAGATTTGAGCATCTCTAAAAGCCCTGACTTGCACTGTACAGGCCCAGAGCCTTGTTCTTGCTGCAGACAAAGTGGTGAGGTGTGCTGCTAGCAGGTGTGGCCTCAGGAGCTGCATTCTGAGCCCATGGGGCTATCAGCCTTTTCAGATTCCTGCTAAATTGATCCTTTGTACAGAATTTTTAATTCTAATTTTAAATTCTGTAGAGAAAGACAGGCAATGGATTCTTAAATGAATGTTTCTTGTGGTTTCAGGCCACTCTATTGTAAAGTGGACAATTACTGCAGAAAGATAGCAGGGGCTGAGGGAGGTGAGGCAGTCTGCAGGAAGTGGGCAATGCAGCTGCAATCAGATTTTGGGAATTTGAGGGCTCCCAGCCCTGGTTTCACAGAGCTTGAAGGCACAGACTTGGCATGTCAGAGCTCTTTGCTCTGGGCAGAGATTGCAGAACAGGAAAAGTCATTAGCATTTGAGAGGAAGGGTCAAAGCAGCACCTGGAAAAAGGTTTGAGGGAGACACAAACATTTGATTTAAAGTGGATTGAGAGAGGTGCTGTTGAGCACTAGTGGAGCCTCAAGTGCTGTTTACCCAGGGCACAGGCAGCCAGTGCAACAACAGCTCAGGCAGGTGGTGATCCTCACAGAAAATGACCCAAACCCCCCCATCCAACAGCCACCAACCCTCAGAACACAAACATCCAGAGGAACGACACACAGCCTCTAAGACTGGGAGAGAACATGCATATGGACTTCTCTGCTTTGAAAAATCCTCACTGCTGTGTTTATACCACCTTGCATTCCTGCAACAAGGTTTCCAGGAAGACAGCAGAGAATCCCACCAGAGCAGGTTTTGGGAAACGGATATTAGAAACAAAAAACCCTTTGTTTTGACAAGGGATCAACAAATCATTTTAGGTAGCAGAAAGTAAACATTCTATTCAAAGCTGCCTTATCACTTACAGTTTCAGAGCTGGGATAAAGTGTTGCTGAATCCTTTGGTTTCTCTGTGAGCTCCAAAACAACAAGTTTTGCTCTTTCTGTTTCTCAGACTCGGTCTCGCAAGCTGAGCAAACCCTACAGTGACTGCACAGAGACAGGAGCTGACATACCCGTGGAAAATCTCTACAACAAGAGCTACTCACTCCAGGTAAAGCCATTATTTGGGTTTAGCAGTTGCTTGAAAACTACCTGCATAAAAATCTTTGTGGTTCAGGACCCAAGAGTGGGAACAGTCTGAGCACAGGGTTGTTGCTCTTACCACTGATGTAAAATGCGACGGCACTTCTTAAAATCCAGCTTTTATTCCTGAGTGGCTGCTGTTTGAAGTTCCCTCAGGCACCCTGTTAGATAAAGAGAGAACATGAGCTCATTAGGCAATTTTCAAGCAATGTGAGACTGGAAAATATTGGCCAAGTAAAGGTTGCAGCTTAGTAACCCTTGAAGCCAGAAATTGTGACCTTTAGGACTCCAGGAATAACAGAAACCATCTAATCAGTATCCAGATAGCAGGATGTTTGTTTACAGAGTAAGTTTCCACTAATTTTGCATGGTTTCTGTAATTGGGTCCTCTTGGAGAGTGTCAGTTGTTCTGGCACTCTGCACTTGAAGAATTGTACTTACATTAGCTGCTACCTGCTGCAAAGCCCAGGTCTAGGCTGAATTTGTGTTTTATGGGGAATAGAAAATCTGCTGTGGTGTAATGCCAGGCAGGATCACCCAGACATTATCTCAGGTTTTTAATAACAGTACTTCACCGAAACTCTGTGCTCAGGAGGGCTGGGACTGGGACCAAAAGGCTTGACTGGGATTTAAAAGAGAAGTTCTGTTCCTGCATGTCCCAGTGTTTTAGCACAAACCACAGCTCTGCTGCCTCGTTAATCCTCCCAGCTTCACCTCTCCAAGCAGGGACCAGCAGGGTTTGGTGGAAGCTGTGAACGTTTGCTGCTGTGAGTCACTTCCCACACCTAGTTAGTGATTCATGGGCCACGTGCCATGGCAGGCCTAAAACCCTCTCCTTGACTCTGTAAAGAGCAGCTGCAACATTGAAGCTTTTGGTGGCTGTAGGGGAAGTGTGGGCATTCATAGAACCCCCATATGTGTAACCCTCTGAGGAGATTATATTCTTATTTTTTGCAGTAGAGCCTCAACCCTCCTTTCTGCCATAGTTTCTGCCTCTGTTTGTATTCACTCACAGCAGAGCCTGAAGGCCCAGGGAAACAGAGTTCCCATCCCACTGCTGTTGTCAATAAGTAGGATGTTTTTAGGTGCACAAGAGCCTGGAGCTTGGTGCAGCCTCTTACCCCCCAGCTCTGTTTTTTCTCCCCAGATCTGCCTGCACTCCTGCTTCCAGAAGGCCATGGTGGACTCGTGTGGCTGTGCCCAGTACGCCCAGCCCTTGCCTGCTGGGGCCGAGTACTGCAACTACAAGAAGAACCCAAACTGGAGTTAGTATTGAAACACCTCTGGCACTGCACGTGCCTCAGTCCTGTCCCCTGCAGCACCAACCCATCACACAGCCCCTGCACTCACCCCAGTGTCCCTGTCACACAGCCCCCTGCATCCCCAGTGTCCCTGTCACAGAGCCCCTGCACTCACCCCAGTGTCCCTGTCACACAGCCCCCTGCATCCCCAGTGTCCCTGTCACACAGCCCCTGCACCCAGAACCCCAGTGTCCCTGTCACACAGCCCCCTGCATCCCCAGTGTCCCTGTCACAGAGCCCCTGCATCCCCAGTGTCCCTGTCACAGAGCCCCTGCACCCAGAACCCCAGTGTCCCTGTCACACAGCCCCTGTACCCACCCCAGTGTCCCTGTCACACAGCCCCTGCACCCAGAACCCCAGTGTCCCTGTCACACAGCCCCTGTACCCACCCCAGTGTCCCTGTCACAGAGCCCCTGCACCCAGAACCCCAGTGTCCCTGTCACACAGCCCCTGTACCCACCCCAGTGTCCCTGTCACACAGCCCCTGCACCCAGAACCCCAGTGTCCCTGTCACACAGCCCCTGTACCCACCCCAGTGTCCCTGTCACACAGCCCCTGCACCCAGAACCCCAGTGTCCCTGTCACACAGCCCCCGCACCCACCCCAGTGTCCCTGTCACAGAGCCCCCTGCATCCCCAGTGTCCCTGTCACACAGCCCCTGCACCCAGAACCCCAGTGTCCCTGTCACACAGCCCCCTGCATCCCCAGTGTCCCTGTCAGAGCTGCTGCACACCCAGCGTGCTGGGATGAGGCAAATCTGCCTTAACCCACTTAAGCCCCCACACCCAGAGCCAGGAGTGCCTCCCTTGCTCACTCTGACTGGTTTGTGAAACTTCCCCTGGTGGCTTTGTCACCTGTGCCCACCACAGAACAGTGGAGTGGAGGGCTTGACCAGGCGTGGCAGTTTTCATGCCTATATCAAGTGACACCCACTTCTCAAGAGTCTTTTGCAATATTTATAGGGTAAATCTTTTTATCCCCACCATGTAGGCAATGGCCTCAAAGGCCACCTATGCCCCAGATGTCCCACTCCAGCAAGTTTTCTTTCTGGTTTCTCACACACATCCCATTTCTTCCCTGCAGTGTACTGCTACTACAGACTGCATGAAAAGTTTGTGAAGGAGCAGCTGGGCTGCCAGCAGATCTGCAAAGACGCCTGCAGGTGAGTCCTTGCCACAGCCAGAGGTAAAGTGTGCGTGGGAGTCGGAGCTCACAGGTGACATCCTGCCTCTCTCTGCAGCTTCAAGGAGTGGGCGCTCACCACCAGCATTGCTCAGTGGCCATCCACCGTGTCAGAGGTGAGTCCCCAGGTGCACTCCCCCAGAACAGCAGCCTAGCACGAGGCATTGAGTAACCCCAGAGGCTCAGCACAAAAGCAGGAGGCCCTAGGGTAATCAGTAGCATTCAGTGATGCTGCTCCCAGAGACCAGTCTGTAGTTTCCAGCTCAGGGCTCCCCCTCCAGGAGTTCAACATTGAACTGAAATTTGTCTTGGGAGATCCCCCAGGGCTCAGCTGGCCTGTCACACTCAGTTCTGGTACCCGTACCAGCCCAAGGAGGTGTGGAGCATGAGTCCCTTCTCAAGGGGCTGTGCACAAGAACCTGCAGCTAGAGTTGCATTTTCTGTCTGTTCTCCAGGACTGGATGCTCCGAGTTCTCTCCTGGGACAAAGGGCAAAAACTCAACAAGAAGCTGAACAAGTAAGTCCCCCTGTGTGTTCCTGCCTTGCACCTCCAGCTCTGATACGATCTGGGCAGCCCTAATGATGGCAATTGGGGAAAAAGCTCCCTTGGAGCAGCCCAGCCCTACTGGTCCAACTGGTTATTTGCATAGTTTTTCAGTATGTTTCATGTTATTGTTTTACTAAACCCTCTGCCTGCCTCCTGTTTCCCCAGGACAGATCTTGCCAACCTCATGGTGTTTTACAAGGACCTGAACGAGAGATTCATTTCGGAGAATCCTGCCAACACGGTGAGCGAGCGTGCTGGTCCCTACTCCCAGGAGACACAGCGCTTCCTCCCACGCAGGCTGGAAGCTTTCACCTGCCCAGGGGAGCAGTCCCACACGGGCAGGGGCAGGAAGCTGATCTCAGATATGCACCTCTGGGCTGGTCCTGCCCTTTCCAGCCCTTATCTCGGGCCACGTCCCTGCCTGTCCAGCCCCAAGCCCTGTGCAGGGGCAGCCTGCAGGCTGCCCACAGCAAGCTCAGCTCCAGGCTCCTTCTGAAGCAGAGCCAGAGAGAGCAACAGCAGAGTTGGGCCCACTGCGCTGAGGAGCGCTGAGCAAGCCCTGGTGGCCCAGCTCGGTGTCCCCTCCTGCTGTAGTGGCACCGTGGACACGACGTGCCCGTTGCAGACCCTGACCCGGTGCTCTCTGCTCCTCCAGCTCGTCATTCTTCTCTCCAACTTCGGGGGCCAGCTGGGCCTGTGGATGAGCTGCTCGGTGGTGTGCGTCATCGAGATCGTGGAGGTGTTCCTCATCGACTCCCTGTCCATCGTGCTGCGGCGCCAGTGGCAGCGGGCCAAGAAGTGGTGGCACGGGCGGCAGCCGCGGGCCAGCGACCCCGAGGGGCAGGGCCACCACAACCCCGCCTGCGGCGACGAGGACCTGCCCACCTTCACCACGGCCCTGCGCCTGCCGCTGCCCCAGGACGGCCCCCTGCCCAGGACTCCCCCCCCCAACTACAGCACTCTGCGGCTGGAGACGGCCTTCAGCGAGCAGCTGCCCGACACGCTGGAGCGCGGCCAGCGCTGACCCGGCACCCACGGCCACCCACCCGCCCGCCTGCCGCGCCGCCGGGGGCCGGACACGCCTGTGGCACACGGCCAGACCAGCACTGAGGGGCTGCCAGGTCGGACCCGTGCTCAGGGATTGAACTGGCAGTCAAAGCTGCCCTGAGCAAAGCTCAGAAACAAAAGCCAAGGACTCAGAGACGTTAGGAGCTTCAAGCGACATCAGTTCTGGCGTTAATGGTGGCAGGAGATGGCCGGAGCAGGATGTGGTGCTAAGCTGGGATGGCTCACCGGGCAGAGGCACGCATTAGCCGCCAGCTGCACACACCCCATTGCATGTGGGCAGGAGTTGCTCCACAGCAGCAGATTGATGCCACATTGAGCATTAACACTAATTGCTCTCTGCTGTGTGGCTGGACTTGTGGGAAAAACCCCAGGCTGTCAGGAATCCAGGATGGCATGTGTAGGAAGGGCATGACAGGGGCTTGGGTAAAGCACAAAAGAGCATAAAAGGAAAGCTCTCACTTGAATTCTCAATAGAAAGCTGATTCCGATGGTGGCCTGAGGAGCTCTTTCTTGTGAGATGAAAAGCCAGGACAACCAGAAATGTGCTTGTAGAGCAAGTTACTACACAGCTGGGGTAGGAAAGCCCGAGTCATCCCCAAAGAATCATCTGAAAGGGCATGAAATCCAATTTGGAGCACAGTAATGAAGTGCATCCTCTGCAAGCTTGTTCCATTCCACATCACTCAAGCAGCCCTTAAACATAACTTCCAAGGAGCTCATTAAATGACTTCCCAGAAGCCTCACAGGGAGTTAGCTGGCTGCTCTTTTCCTGGTCAACCCCAGGCAAGGACTTCCTCCTGCAGCCACCCAGTTCCCCACCTGCCTGCCCTGGCAATGCCTGGAGGATGTCTCACCCCACCTGTACCTCATCCACCTTGCCCCCATCCACAGAGCAGTGTCAGCACCCACCTTTTCCCTCCTGTGCTGCTCCCCCCGGGGGCCAGGGGCTGCTGTGTGTGCCCACACAGCCACGAGTGCTCCTGGGGCAGCTGGGACACCCGGCCACAACCCACTCTGCTGCCTCCAGCACCCTGTGGAGATGATGAGCAGAGCCCACCCCACACTGCTGCTGGGGTCTGTAGAGCCAGAGTGATGCAGAGCCTGTGAGGGGTGCCTGACTGGAGCAATCTCCTTTCCTTTCTCTGTGAGCTTATTTTATAATAAGGACAGTGAGAATCCAGAAAGGTCCTTTAATGTGCAATAAAACCTATTTTAACTGAATTATTTAAAGAGATGATAAACTGGAAAAAATAAAGATATATTTTTGAGTAACTGCTTTGACCCTTTTTTGTTTTAAAATCACCACTATGGGAGTTAGTTCCCTGCAGGTATCCTGAGAGCTGAGGGAACTTGTCTCTGCCTGCCTGGGGGCTGTAGGTTCTCAGCAGGGCCAAGCCTCCCAGCCAGGTACCCCAGAGCTCTCAGCAGAGATGGAGCAGGGGGGTTCTGTGGGACCCAGCTCAGGAGCAGGCAGGAGGAGCAGGGGGTGCAAGCAGAAACTGTGAAAAGCCCTTTCAGAAAGCAACGTTGACCAGCAAGGGAACAAAACCACTGGAACTTCAGGTGTCCCCAGACAGTTCCACACCTGAGCAGCCTCTTGGAAAAGTGAGCAGCAGATCTGCCCCAGCCCCTGGTCCAGCACTGAGAGGTGCTCTGGGTGAGCCATGGCTCATCCCCATCACCTCTAACAGCATCCAATACCCACACTCACATCGTGACCATCCTGCCCCGTGGGCAGCAGTGGCAGAACAGACCCAGAACAGAAGAGAGCAGCCCAGGGGCCCCCCCTCCCCTGGGTGTTACAGGCATGAGCTGTCCCCAGTACAGCAGGGACAGGAGTAACAGCAAAGCCCAGAGCTAAGGAACACCTCACCACAAACTCCCTCCTTGCCAGCTTGGTGGTGCTGGCACAGGAGATGGTTTGCTTCCCTTACACCTGGCTGAGGACCTGCTGAGGGGCCAGCTGCCCCCAGCTCCCACAGAGCACAGCCTACAGGGAACTTTGTGGGGCTCACCACCTGGGGAAAGCAAGCAAACATCACAAAGTGGGTCATGCCACAGTTCCTCCAGCCCATATCTGTACCTGTGTGTGCAGCAGCACCTGAGAGACCACCGCTCTCCACAGGGCTTGCTCACATCTGCTGCAGGCTGTGCTAAGCAGAGACTGCCCAAGCTCAGCCTGATGCTGGTACTGTTCCTCCACCACTGCTGAGCTGCTCCCAGGTTTCTTCTTCCCCTCTGGCTGCTCAAGCACCTCTGCCCATGCCCAGCAGCCCCCTGGCCCTCAGAGCTGGGTTAACTCAGTGAGTGCTGATCATGCAATCAGCCCCCTGAAAGGAAGAACCCCCCACACCGGGCTCTGGGGCCAGGGCAGGCACTGGCAGTTGGCACAGATTGGGATGGGTCAAGGGTTTGTGTTTCTAAAGCCTCCCCAGTGCAAAACAAAACCCTGGAAAATAAACAAGAGGGGTGCCAACCCTGCACAAAAGGAGGTGTAGGGACTGGTCAGATATACCAGGAGCTGCAGCTCCGGAAAGGGAATATCCTTGGATGGAGAACAAGGCTGCCAACCTGTAGTGGCCCAGCAGCAGAAATGTCAGGGCTCCCCCACTGCAGACCCAGGATATGTGCCCTGACAGGCACTTTTCTGGGAGAACACTTGCTTTAAGTTCTTTGGAAAAGCACAAGTGTTCTGCAGGTGCTGTTTGCAGTTTCCTGGGGCAGATGCAACACCTTTTCTCTGTGTATGAATAATCCTCAGGAGGCAGAGAGCTGCAGAAATGGTTTACTTCATCGTGAGTTCAACGCTGAACTGTGCTGAACTCCTGAGTCACCTCAAACACAGAAAACCACGGGGGACGGTCTGAGGATCAGCACTGGCACACGCTGAACATCATAAACCCAAAGTGTCTGAGACACTTAGCTCAGAGTTTATGGGAACAACAGGCTGTAAAATCCAGGGTTCAGCAACATCCCCTGTTCACTGCACCGGCTGCAGGGTCGGGGGAAAGCCTGGTCCCTTGCCATGGGGACAGTGCTCCAGGAGCCCCAGGGCAGGTGTGGGAGCCCAGGCAGCCCCGGTCAGGGCTCCAGAGCAGGCACCCCTCACTCACAGCAGTGATTCAGCTGCAGCCACCGTGCCCAGCTCTGGGGCAGGGCTGACAACGACCCCAGAGCCGCAGAGGCACAGCTGCAGCTGCGGTACCCAGAGCCACAGCCAAGGTGCCGGCAGCATCGCAGGCACTGCCTTGGCAAGGGACAGGCTGGGGAGAGGTGTGGAAACAAACCTGCGGCAGCAGGTGCTGGTGACTCACGGGAAAGGCTGCCAGCACCCCGGGACCGGCCCTTCCAGGAGAGGAACACGGCAGGAGAACCTCGCTCTGCTCCCCCTCGCTCTGCTCCTCCTCGCTCTGCTCCTCCTCGCTCTGCTCCTCCTCGCTCTGCTCCTCCTCGCTCTGCTCCTCCTCGCTCTGCTCCTCCACGGCAGCCGCTGCCAGAGCGGGGAAAGCCAGCGGTGATGGGGGAGCTGTGGGGGGAAAGTGGCTGAGGAGGAGGAAAACCCAGCGGCACAGAGAGTTTTCTGGATGGCAGGGATCTGCCCGTGTGGGGGTGTCAGCCTGGAGGGGTGAGCCCAGCGTCCCTCAGAGTGGAAGGAAGGGGCAGCTGCCCAAAGCTGCTCCCAGCAGGTGTAGCTGGGCAGCACCGACAGGGTTAAAAACTGCCCAGGCCCCTTCCAGAGTGGTGACATCTGGGTGACATCCAGTGGTCCACAAACAGGTTTGGGAGATAAATGCCTCATTAATGTAAATGGGGCTGGGCTGGGGAAAGGCATCTCCAGCACATGCCTATGGAAATGGAAAATCCATCCAGGCTCTGAGCCTCTTGTGCTCAAGCCCAGCTCTGGGGAGGCCAAACATGGCTGGACAGTGGGGATGGTTCCATCTCACCCCTTCACCTTCAGGGTGGGGTGAGCAGTAACTGGCACCGGGCAGCTGCCCTGAGCCATCCTCACCAGCCCACTTGGAAGCATTTCCCAGCAGCTGGAGCATCCCCATCCAGGAGACTGGAGTGAACCTGCCGAGCCCTGGCAGTGCTGGGCCCAGCTTGCACTCATCCCTCTGGCCTGTTCATCCCTCCCCAGAGCAGTGTGGAACCAGGGCCACCTGCCCCTGGGGAACTGGGCTTGGCAGTGAAGGCATGGGGGCAGTGGTGGTGGAGGGCAGGGGCTCTTCCTCCTTGTCCTTGTCCTTGTCCTTGTCCCTGTGGCCATGCTGCACCAGGGCTCTCTCCTTCAGCCCCCACAGGGGCAGCTCTGGGCCCAGGATGCTGACCTGCAGCCAGACCCGCTCCCTGGCCTGCTTGTAACACAGCCTGAGGTGTAAACAGGGAAACACACCTGGCCCCAGGGCTGTGGACAGACTGTTCCTGCCTCTCTGTCCTCTGGAATCTTCACCCAAACCTCAGCACTTTCCTGTAACACCCTTGAACCACCTTGTCTCTCCCAGTCTTGTGTGTCTGCCTCAGTTTCCCCTCCAGAAGGAGCTGGGTGGGATCTGTACCCTGTCAGGACCTGAGCCCGCTCTCTGCTGCCAGCCCTGCCAGCCCCCCAGCCCCCAGTGTCACCCTGGCAGCCTTGGCAGTGTTCCCAAAGCAGTGAGATATCAAGGAAAGGAGGGGGCACTCTGTAGGGACAAGTGACAAAAACCCCAACCTGCTGGGCCCCACCCAGCACAGGCAGGGCTGTGGGGTACAGGGTGACATCTCTCTCTGCCACTCGTGGCTTTTGTCCAGATGTGTTTCTAGGGACTAACCCCGTGTGCTCCCTCACCTGCAGAGAGCACAGCGCAGCCCTGGCAGGACGTGATCACCCCGAGCTGGGAGCTGGGAGCTGGCTGGAGCCAGGTGAATCACCCTGTTGTCACAAAGCCTCTCACTCCAGCGCTGTCCTGCTGGGTTTTAAGACCTTCTCACCTGAGTTTACATAACGAATCCTGAACGGTACAAGCTGTTCCCCGGGTACACAGGGGTAATCACTCCTGGTCTTCTTATAAATCAGCCCTGGTCTTGTTATAAAATGTCAGCAGTCACAAAATAGTTCACATTTGCCCCAGGACATGGGAGGGGACCATAAAGCACCAGCCCAGGGCACTTTTACATTGCTGCATCCTGCTGCAGCCCTGCTGGCACTCCCTGCCCTGTACCAGGGCGTCCTGGGGGCATCCAGAGGACTGGGCTCCACCTGAGCTGCCACATCCCAGGATGCTGGAGTCACGGCAGGAGGGATATTTATTGCAGTAAACTTCTAGGCAGATGAGTGCAGCTAATTCTCTGTCACAATTATTTACAGAGCTGGTCAGGGGAAACCCCACAAGTGACAAATCATCACAGCGCTGAGCCGAGAACCTGCCCAGTGTCACCCGCAGGTGAAAAGGGCTCAGTGCCCGATGTCACCGCGCTGAGGCTGAGGAAGCTGGGCCCCGGTGGGGTTTGCCCCATCCCTCCCTCCCTGCAGCACAGCTGGGCTGGCAGAGCCGCACACGCCCGACCCCGGCCCGGAGCGAGCCCTCTCTGCGGCCCCCGGCCCACCGAGCCGTGCCAGGCCAGCAGGAGCCGCCGGGGCCCCTTCCCTCCCCTCCTCGGCTTGTAAAACAAAACCAGTCTGCGTTTTACTGCCTGATCTTTGTAACGCAAACACAGGGCCGTTCACAGGTTTTACACAGCGGCTCCCGGCGCTGGGTGGTTGTGAGATGCTCACTGTCACTTCACGGGGGTTTTACTGGGCACAGCGACATGACTCCATCTCGTCTGGGGACAGCGTGTCTGTGCCAGGGCACACGAGAAAGCCGGCAATTCCCGCGGGGGGGATGGCAGGGACAGGGACAGGGACAGGGACAGGGGCAGGGACAGGGACAGGGACAGGGGCAGGGACAGGGACAGGGGCAGGGACAGGGACAGGGACAGGGGCAGGGACAGGGACAGGGGCAGGAGCAGGGACAGGGACAGGGACAGGGACAGGGACAGGGGACAGGGACAGGGACAGGGACAGGGGCAGGGACAGGGACAGGGACAGGGACAGGACAGGGACAGGACAGGGACAGGGACACGGCAGGGACAGGGACAGGGACAGGGACAGGACAGGGACAGGGACACGGCAGGGACAGGGACAGGGACAGGGACAGGAGCAGGGACAGGGGCAGGGGCAGGGGCAGGGACAGGGACAGGGACAGGGACAGGGACAGGGACAGGGCAGGGACAGGGACAGGGACAGGACAGGGACAGGACAGGGGACAGGGACAGGGACAGGGACAGGGACAGGGACAGGGACAGGGACAGGGACAGGGACGGGGCAGGGACAGGGGCAGGAGCAGGAGCAGCCTCCCGTGTGGGGCCACAACGCCTGCACCAGGGTTGGGTGGGTGATGGTGACAGGGACCATTGGGGACTGGTGCAAACTGATGGGAATGAGCACCTCTGCTCTTCATCTGTACATCCAGACCAAACAGCATCCAGCAAATTTCCAGCTGCCTTCGTACCCATTGCAGCCACAGCCACCATCAAAAGGTTTTCCTTCCAGCAGACAAATTTAGGAGCAGTTGATATTTTTGAAACACAGTGATTGGGCAGATGGAGTCACTTCCAGGCTGCTTGTCCCCACGGATCTGGTGTCCCAGCTGTATTTAGCTGCTGTCAGCAGTGCATCATGCCAGCACCACACACCACTGGGAACACAATGCCTGAGGTGCAGGGGAGCTTCCCGTGGCCTTTCAGCTGTATTTTCAGCAGGAGGTTTTTGCTTATGAAATAAACTTTCTCATAAACAATTGAGAGATGATGGAAAGTCAAGCCAGCTCAAGGTCATTTGGCTTTGCTGGCTGCGCAGATGATGTTCCAAACCCTGGAACAAACGCCACCCGCTCGATTTCCTGTGCCAGAGCTGCCAGAGCTGGTAACAGACATTGTTCTCTGGGAAAGCAGTGGCGATAGGAGGGCAATTACTGTGGCAGGACAGAGAACCCGGCAGCTCCTGGTCCATCAAACCTGCTCATTCCAGCTTCCCTTGGAGATACTTCTCAAACACAACCCCGCTCTCCACTCCTGACACAATGACATGAGGTACACTTGTGCCAGTTAAAAATAAAAATCCCTTTTGTTCCCAAATAACAGAGCACGGGGACATTTGGGAAAGCCTGACCGAGTCCTGATTGAACAAGAATCTGCCATTACCCCTCCTAGCAAGAGGCAATCACTCCCGTGTACAATGCTCTGCCCTCAGCAGTGATTTATGGTTCCAAGGAGGTTTGTACATGTTCACTGTTCTGTTGTGAGGAGCTGACGTCTCCCACATCGCTCAAGATGCTCCAGATTTTACCTCCAAAGGTGTTTGTACAGCAGTGCTGGGCTGAGGGGTCCCAGCCCATGGCACACGCTGGGCTGGCCCTGGGCTGGGAGTGGGGGGGCATGTCTCTCCAGCCCCCCTGAGGGATTAATTATGGGATCAGCAGGAGTCAGTGTGCAGGACACAGAATATTGAGATTAAGCCATGAAATCACAAAGCACATTGCTAATCACGGTGAAAATCACCGACAGCTGGGCTGGGAGGGCCCTGGCCCCATCTGAGCTGCTGCCCCCAGCCCCGAAGCAAACAGCAAAGCTGCTTCAATGTTTAGTTCATTCTGTCATTTCATGGAAACAGTGCTCATTTCTCCTGGAAAGAGATTGCCAAGTTCCAGATCAGTCCATTGGTGCCACTGAGGCAGAGCTCTGCCCCTTCTGTTTGAATATCAATATCTTGTCTAGCCCACACTGGACAGGCTTGGGGTGTTCAAACTCCTGCTGGGAGTGTGTCCAGCAGCAGGTAGGATTGCAAACAGCTGTAAAGGGAGGTTTTTTATGGAAAAAATAAATTAACATAGAATCAAGAATTCAGGTTGGAAAAGCCCCCCAAGATCATCAAGTCCAAGCATTTCCCCAGCACTGCCAAGGCCACCACTAACCCTGGCCCCAAGTGCCACAGCCACATGGCTTTTAAATTCCTGCAGGGATGGTGATTCCACTACTGTCCTAGGCAGCCTTTGCCAAGGTTATAAGATCTTATACTTCTTTTAAAATAGAAAAAAGATTGTAGGATCTGTCTAAAACAGCTTATAAAACTGTTCCTAAGAACTAATGAACTTCACCTGCATTTACTTCACCCATGTCAAAAGCCTGGCACCAGGGAAGGTAAAGCAGCAGGGTGATGTCCTGGCACCTGTGGCAGCTCAAACCAGACTAAGAAACACACTGTGACCTGCTGCAGGGCAGTGGCCACCAGAGCTGAGAGCCCCTGCCAGTGCCCAAAGGGGCTCCAGGAGAGCTGGACAAGGCACAGGGAATGGCTCCCACTGCCAGAGGGCAGGGATGGATGGGAGATTGGAAAAAAATCCTTCCCTGGGAGGGTGGCAGGGTGGGCAGGGCTGGCACAGGGTGCCCAGAGCAGCTGGGGCTGCCCCTGGATCCCTGGCAGTGCCCAAGGCCAGGCTGGACACTGGGGCTGGGAGCAGCCTGGGGCAGTGAGAGGTGTCCCTGCCATGGGCTGGGGTGGCACTGGATGAGCTTTAAGGTCCCTTCCAACCCAAGCCACGATTCCGTGTTTCTAAGGTCCCTTCCAACCCCAATAACTCTGCGGCTCTGTGAGGTTTGTGCCGCTGGTCCCACGCTGGGTCAGGCGATCCGGGCGCGACGGGAGAAGGAGCAGCAGAGCCGGGTGCCGCTCCTCGGGAGGCGTTCGGAGAAAATCAAAGCGATATCCCAAGGGACCGGGACCAACCTGGGAGCGAGTGCCGGCAGCAGGAGGGCGGGTTCAGCCGTGCGGCCGGGGCGGGCCGGGGCGGGCCGGGCCGTGCGGGGCCGGGCCGGGCTGAGCGGGGAGCGCTGCCGGAGCCGCACGGGCGGCAGGTACGGGAGCACCGGGGGCACCGGGGGCACCGGGGGGCACCGGGGAGGGTCTGCGGGGCCGGGGCTGGCCGCTCCCTTCGGCCCCCAGCGCTGCCCAGGGATGCCCGCAGGCATCTCCCGGCGCTCCCGGGCATCTCCCGGCGCTCCGGGCATCCCTCGGCGGCGGCTCGGGGCCGAGGGGAGCGGCTCGACGGGCTGCCCGTGCTGGCTTTTACACCGAGACGGACCCGAAGTCATCCGATCTCTGCCTGGTTTTGCGGCAGCCGGGCAGGTTTTCGTGCTGGGCAGGTATTTGGGATGTACCCGGCGTGCAGCCAGGGGTGGTAATTCGGATTTAGCTTTCATTTGCACAGGGGTTTCCTTTAATCTCCTTGATAAAAGAGAATGGGAGCAAAGCGCGTCTTCGCGGCGTAGTTGGGTGTTTGGTTGGGCACTGGAAGTGTGCCATCTCCGCCGGGATGGGGTCTCCCAGTGAGGCAGAGTGTGCTCGCAGCATCCCAGGGGGTGGGCTTGCTGGTGCTGGGGGTTTGCTCCTCTTGCTCTCCGGGATTGCCCTCGTTCCTTGCCCAGGCAGCAAAGTGAGCTCAGCAGGGTGACCTTACTGGCACATGAGGCTTGTGATTGTCCTACGAGAGGGACATCATGGGAACCACGGGGTCATGGATTGCTTTGAGTTGGAAGGGACCTTCCAGTTCATCTCATTTCACCCCCATGCCCTGGGCAGGGACACCTCCCCCTGCCCCAGGCTGCTCCCAGCCCCAGTGTCCAGCCTGGCCTGGGACACTGCCAGGGATCCAGGGGCAGCCACAGCTGCTCTGGGCACCCTGTGCCAGGGCCTGCCCACCCTGCCAGGGAACAATTCCTGCCCAATCTCCCAGCCAGCCCTGCCCTCCGGCAATGGGATGCCATTCCCTGTGTCCTGTCCCTCCACCCCTTGTCCCCAGTCCCTCTGCAGCTCTCCTGGAGCCCCTTTGGGCCCTGGAAGGAGCTCTGAGCTCTCCCTGGAGCCTCCTCCTCTCCAGGCTGCACAGCCCCAGCTCTCCCAGGCTGGCTGCAGGGCAGAGGGGAAGGCAGGGTTAGGCAGGGGAGTGGGAGCAGAGTTCCTGAGCACAGCACAGAGTCAGGGGAGCGCTATCTAAGCTCCCAGACTGTAAATACTCCTGGAGTGCTCACGCCTGCCCCTTGGGCTTGGAGACCCGGAGGCGCCTGCGTGGGCTGGAGCCGTGGGCTGGAGCTGGCACGGGTGCCCTGGCACTGTCCTGCACCAGCAGCACACAGCATCTGCTGGCACCTCTGACCCCACCTTCAGACAGGCTGTCATTGCTCACTGACATGTTGCTGCTCCACTTCTCAAACTGCCAGCCTGGAAACTTGTGAGGTAATAAAAGAAATTCCTCTAATTTGCAGAAATGCCACTGGAGAGTATAGATGTCTTGTTTAGGAACGGCTTTTTCCTCGGGGTTCAGGGGAGATGGCAGATGAGCAGCTGGTCATCAAAGAGGAGTGACTGGTGTGTCCCAGGAGAGAAAGTGCTGAGCAATCACAGTGTCATCGGGCCAGTGGTGTCAGGGTGGTTTTGCAGCCCATTCCAACCCTGGAGCTTCCATGAGTGGGCCAAGTTTTGCTCATGACTTTATTTCCTTCAAGTGGCAATTGCCCTAGGAAAACCCCAGAGGAGATTCAACAGAGTCAACAGAATCATTTCGTAATGTGGGAGTCTGATGTCACTGTGAGGTGGAGGAGTTTCACCCAGGGTGATGCTGGGATGAGGCAGGGCTGGACTCAGCTGCTGGAGACAGGGAGGACACGTCCACAGCACAGAGAAACCCCACTGGAGCCAGGAGCAGGTTTCTCTTGGGATGGCTTTGGTCATCTCAGGGCTGCCAGGAGTGGGGCCATGGCACCCACGGGGTTTCATGTCCTTGGGGTCAGCTCCAGAGGGTTCAAATGGCCCTGCTGTGACCAGAGCAGCCCAGAGCAGGGCACGGATGGAAAGCAGTGCAGCTCCTGCTCCATCACTGCTCCATTCCTCACTCCAGGGGCGCTGCAGGAAGGGGGCACAGCTCTCTGTGCACAGATGGAGAGTGGGTTTTTCCATCCCTCATTTATCCCCTCTCTGCTCAGGTGCAGCTCGCTGATGGGGCAGAGCAGGACCCACTCCAGGCTGGCACCAAAGCTGGCACCAACCCTGCCCTGAGCAGCTCAGCCCCCCAGCACTGAGTGCTGTGCCAGGGAGGAGCCCCCACAACAGGGGCTTGGGCAGCTCACCCGGGGCAGCCTCCAGCTGTCAGCAGGGAAGAAGCCTCTGTGGAAACACTCTGGAAATAAAGGTAAGAAGACAACTCTTAAAATGAGAATATACATTGCAAAAAAGTCATCCAGGTACATTCAAATGCAGCTTTTGCTTCATGCCAGTTCTTTTTTATCCCATATGAAAAGGAATAATCTCTCCCAGCACTGGCAGGTTGACGAGTGACCCACAGAGACTGGCACATGAGTGGGGTCTCCCTGTGGCAGGAGCCAGTGGTTGGTGACAGCAGGGACAGCTGAGGGCACACAGCCAGCCAGGCAGGACCCTGCCCTGCACCAGGCTGGGGTCTGAGGTGCAATCTAATCTAAATCTTTTATTGGATTTCTTAAAAGGCAGGAAGTATTTCCTGGTCTGCCTCACTGGGCTCCCCAGCTCTGAAGGATTGGGCTGGCGTCTGCAGCGCCTGGGGCAGGGCTGAGCTCACCCCGTGGGGCTGGGTCCCCCCACAGCCTTGGGCAGCTCAGCAGAGACCAAGGTCCCTGCTCCCTTTCTCCTCATTTCTGCCCCAAACCCAGCCAGGTTCTGGTGCAAGGGCTGCTCCTCCACGAGCAAACAGCCCCCGGGCAGCGGCAGGAGGAACCTCAGTGGCACAGGGTCATGAGGGGATGGGGATGGTGGGAGTCCAGGGGATCCAAGTCCCAGGACACGAGTTCCTTGGAGAACAAAATCTTTTTCTGTAGGAGCAGAGCCTGCCCTCGCATCTTAGAGGAAGCAGCTGGGGTTTGTTCTTTCCAAAGTCCTCTCCCACGGAGGATCACTTACATCTAACATCACAGGCAATAGGCATGCAGTGGAAACCATCATCTCTCTTTGTGCCATGGAGCGAGACTTCAAAATCTGTTGGGTTTACCCTGTTCTCAGACTCTCCACGTGCTACTCAGGAGAATTTGCAGATCTGGCCAGCAGATCAAGGAATCAGTATCACCTTTTTTATTTTTGAAAAGTATGAAGAAGCCACCCCCTTTCGCTCCCCTGGGCCCGTGCACACCTTTGCTGCCTTCCTTGCTCACCTGCAGGTAATGCTGTGTCACTGTCACTGCTGCCCTGCCGAGTGCTGCTCCTTGGTGAGCTGTTGCTGCATTATTCCAGCACTCTTCCTCCCAGGATGGGGCCCGTTCCCAGCATTAATCTTTAACTCTGCTCTCCTGCAGCTTAAATCTGACAAGTGTTCTGAGTGGTTGCCTCAGGTTCTTTTTGAAATCCTGCCTCGGGATGTTAAGATTTAGTAACACGGATTCTAACCTTAAAATAGCAGCACAAAATGTTCTATTTACTCACAAAATGAATGCCAAGTATGCGGCATCCCTCACCAGAGCGGGGCAGTGGGGGGGCTGAACTGATCATATCTGACAGACAAAGGAATTTGGTGGAAAAAACCAATCTGGTGTCCGTCCTCCAGCGGGCAGCAGCATTCCTGGTCCTGGGAAAGGTGCTGCTGCCTCCAGCCCCTCTCCTCCTGTCCCCCTGAAAGCTGGATGTGCTCTAATACTTCTTACTTTTGAGAAAAATTGTCCCAGGCTCCATGTGAGGTAAAACCCTGAAGGCTGTGAGCCTGAGCTCTACCCAAGCCAGCTGCTGCGTGTACTGCTTGGTCCATCTAGTGTTGGCTGAGGCTGGGACAGCATTCCAGCTGTATCAGTGTGCACACAGCAGTCCCACTCCCTGGGCAGGCGTTGCCACACTGCAGGGCTGTGGCCGTGCTCAGGAGACACCAGGCACGGCCAGGTCCTGCAGCTCCTGCTCACTCAGCTCTGGGGGGGCCAGCAAGAGCCCAAAATGTGACAGAAGCATTCACCACCACCAATCCCAAAGCTCTCCTGCGTCCTCCCAGGAGGCTGGGTGACATCTTGCTGCCGTGGCATGACCCTGCAGAGCACCTGTGCTGAGTTCTCCCTGGGTTACAAACCGTGGCCGTGCCACGGCAGTGCCTGTCCCGCTGGGCTGGCAGCACAGGGACACCTGGCCTGGTGTTCTGCTCCTCCTCAGAGCTGGTGTGATGTCGTTTCTCCTGCTGGCAGGAGAGGCAGCAGCATGAAGCTGAAGAAGTACCTGGTGCGGGCGCTGCATCGCCTGCAGAAGGGGCCCGGCTACACCTACAAGGAGCTGCTGGTCTGGTACTGCGACAACACCAACACCCACGGCCCCAAGCGCATCATCAAGGAGGGGCCAAAGAAGAAATTGATCTGGTTCTTCCTGACCTTGCTCTTTGCATCCCTGGTGTTCTGGCAGTGGGGGATCCTCATCAACACCTACCTCTCCTACAACGTCACCTCGTCTCTCTCCATTGGCTTTAAGACCATGAAGTTCCCCGCAGTCACTGTCTGCAATGCCAACCCTTTCAAGTAAGTTTTTCTTCTCCCAGTTTCCCCATGTGTGCCCTAACCCCTCAGAAACATTGCCAGTGTGAGGTTCCTGTCCCAGACATCACGTTAGGAGCATCAGTGGAGTCACCAAGTGGCCCTAAAAACAAATGAAGAGCAATATGAAGATGAATGGCTCAGGCACAGGGGAGGGTTCATCTGCCTGCAAGTTCTCCTGGGCTTCACAGAATCCCAGAACAGTTTGGGCTGGGAAGGCACCTTCAGGTTAATCTCACTTCACTGCTGCCATGGTCAGGGACGCCTTCCACCATCCCAGGCTCCCCCAAGCTCCATCCAGCCTGGCCTTGGGCACTTTCAGGGATGCAGGGGCAGCCACAGCTGCTCTGGGCACCCTGTGCCAGGGCCTTGCCATCCTCATAGGGAAGAGTTTCTTCCTGACACAGTTTCTGCACCATATCAGTCAATCTAATGAAGATTCTTATCTCCCTGCAAACTTTCCTCAGCTCACAAACCAAATTCAGCTCACCTTTCCCAGCCAGGATCAGTCTTTCCATTTTCCCCACAATTCTTTTCCTTCCCCTTCCTTGCTGTGAACATTCTTCTCATTGTTCTTACTCCAGTCACTAAGAGCTGGTTCCACGGTCCTGTCTGCCAGGAACCACAGAGATACAACTGAATCTCAAAGGAATCACTGATTTTCACTGCAGTTGCTTTAAATTTATTGTTGTTTTAGATTCATATCCATGCAATAGTGCAGCCCAAGGCAAGATGCTCTCAGCCAACACAAGAATTGCTTAGGGGTAGTTTTTCCTCCACTTGCTAGAGGTGTTTTGTGTAAACTGTAGTGAATTACTGAACTAGAACCACTGTGGCCCAGCACTGGTGTGCTGACCCCTGCAGCACTCCCTGGTTATCCTCACACTGCCCAGCTGCAGCCTGCTGGGACACCAGTGCCCGAGCTGGCCCTGCTCTGCATGGAGGCTCCTCTGTCCTGCAGTAAATCCCAGGCAGCAGCCTGAGCTCCCCAAGGCAGCAGGGTGGCAGGGGAGGTGCCAGGTGTCCCCAGCACCCCGACCCTGCCTGGTGACCGTGCTGCCCCGCAGGTACTCGGAGGTGAAGCCCCTGCTGAAGGAGCTGGACAGGCTGATTGAGGCAGCGCTGGAGAGGATCCTGCAGCCCACGCCAGGGAACAGCAGCGAGGACCTGTCCCCACCACTCGACCTGGAGCTCTGGAACCAGCTCCCCCTGGTCCTCATCGACGAGCACGACAAAGACAATCCTGTCATCCTGGACATCTTTGAGACCAACCAGACTGCTGTGGGCAATGGAACTGCCATGGACAATGAGACCAGGGAGAGCAATGACATTGCTGGGTACAGCCAGCACTTTGGGGACAATGACACCATGAGCAACAAAACCACTGCAGGGAACCACACCACTGCTCCACCTGCCCCAGCCAACACCACGGAGGAGGAGAAGAAGTACAAGCTGGCAGTGAAGCTGGTGAGAGGGGTCCCACCGTGGCAGTGGGCAGAGATGAGGGGTGGGTGCCTTGGCAAGGATGCAGCAGGGAGATCTGTGTCTCCTCCCCACCAACTGCCCACGGCCACTCTGCCTTGGGGCTCTGGCTGTCTCCCAGACACCTTCACCCCTTCCTTGGGTCAGGTACTCAAAATGCCAGGGAGAGGCTGTGGCTGCTGCCCCATCCCTTTCCTGCTGCAGTCCTCAGTGCAGAGGCACAAGGTGGTCTTGCATCCCCTCACTCCTGCTCCCATGGAGGCTCCAAGGACCCTGCCTGGGCAGACCTTGGGAGCCAGGGAAACTCCAGCCTTAAAGAATTGGCCCAAAACTGACATCTTTGTTAACTTGTGGAGGTCACCCTGGGGCTGATGTATAACCTGCCCAGCTGGGAAATGTCCCTGGGGAAGGACCCTGTAATGCACTGTGACAGTGTCACAGCCAGCTCAGTGTCACAGCCAGCTCAGTGTCACAGCTGGCTCGTGGCTCTGTCAGGCTGAACCTCCCAGTTCCGGGGAGCTGCAGGCAGGACTGGCATCCAGATGAGCACATGGGGAGGGGGCTCACGGCCTGGCCCCTGCCATCCCCCCGGGGGCTCAGCCCTGCCCTCTGTGTGTCCCCAGTGCAGCCACCAGGGCTCTGACAACTGCACGTACAGGAACTTCAGCAGCGCGGCGCAGGCGGTGACCGAGTGGTACATCCTGCAGTCCACCTCCATCCTCTCCAAGGTCCCGCTGCACGAGAGGATCAGGATGGGCTACCAGGCAGAGGACATGATCCTGGCCTGTCTCTATGGGGCTGAACCCTGCAACTACAAGTAGGTGCACGGGAGCTCCCTGCTCCTTCCCGTCCCTGCAGGGATGAACGGCACGCGGGCTCTTTTCTCTTTTTGAGGTGTATATCAGCTATTGATGAGATTGCTGCTGATTCTCAGCTCTAACAACACTTCCCAGAGGTGTTCTGGATGTGATCCCGGCTGAAATGTGTACTTTTGGAGCAGTGCTGCTGAGTTAGAGTTTTGGATGGGCTGTTTTGCTCTTGACATACCAAGGCTAGCAGCACCCAGGGTATCCCAGTGATAACCAGGTGCTGAGTCAGAAGCATGGCCCCCAGTTACAGCCCCCCTCCCTTTTGCACAAGGCTCTGAGAAATGCATTTTAGCCAACTTTGTTAGCTGTGGATGCCAAGTTCCCATCTCCAGTGCTGAGAAAGGGGAGCTCCCAGGCTGTGGGGAGCCCTGTCCCTTCTGCAACAAGGGTGAGCAAGAAGTGTCATCAAAGCATGAGCTGTAATGCCAGCCCAAGCCTGTAACCACAGCTCAGACTGAGCAACTGTTCCCTCACCTGTGTGACAAGTGTTCCTCTCCATCTGACTGAGCGCTGTCCCCATGTCCCAGCAGACACCTGTACCTTGCCTGGCCTTCTTTCCACAAACAGATGGATTGAAGGGCTCTCAGCTGTAGTCCCTGTGCAGGTGTTCAGCAGATGAGGCAATGGGAGGTGAACCCCAGCACAGCTGCTGAGCTGGGCCCACCATCTGCTTTATGTCACACCCCTTTAGTCCTCCCGAGAGTCACAGTTTTATGTGCATGATTCTTCCAGGAATTTCACCCAAATCTACCACCCAGACCATGGAAACTGCTACATCTTTAACTGGGGCATGGATGAAGAGGCTCTGAACTCTTCCAACCCCGGGGCTGAGTTTGGTAAGGGAGCACTCTGAGGTGGAGGGGGCTGGAGGGGCAGAGTGGGGGGGCTGGCTCTTGGTGCCCCTTTCTGTCACTCAGGACAGATTTGTGATTCTTCTGTCACTGGAGCATTGCAACAGGGAACAGAGGCTTTCCAGAAGGGGATGAGCCCCAAAAGGAAAATGTACCACACAGAAAAAAGTTGACAACAGACACATAGCAGAAGGGCATCCTCTGGATAGTTGAAATATCTGAGGCAACACCTGGCTGTTCCCAGCTATTGCCATTCTGGGCATTCACCACCATGAGTGTTCCTGCAGAGGTCAGGCTGCCGTGGCAGCCAGGCCCTGGCTCTTCCCTAGGAGCAGGGAGAAGAAAATAGACTCCCTTCCTTCCCCAAGCATCACCTTCCAACACAATTCCTGTTGTGAGTGTTTTGTCTGGTGTCCCAGGGCTGAAGCTGATTCTGGACATCAGCCAGCAGGACTACATTCCCTACCTGTCCTCTGCTGCTGGGGCCAGGCTCATGCTGCATCAACAGAAGAGCTTCCCCTTCCTCAAGGACCAGGGCATCTACGCCATGGCTGGGACAGAAACCTCCATTGGAGTGCTGGTGGTATGTGTGGCATTCCTGGGGAGCAGATTGTCTGAGAATAATGTTATCTGATGGGAGCAAGACCAAGTTTGCTTTAAGTCTTGGCTGAACTGGCTCGAACCAAAGGAGACAAGGTACACACCTGTCAGGGGCTGGAGCGCTTTATGGAGGATTTTATGTAACTGTCCTGGCAAAGTGCTTTATTGAGGCCGGAATACTGGGCTCAGGTCATGGTTGCCTCTTTCTCCAGCATGTCAGAGGGTGCTTTGCCAAGCCCTGAACACCCTGGCCTGCCTGGACCCACCCAGGGAAGGGGCTGCAGCCTCTTTGGCTCTGCCACCGCTGGCTCTTTCCTTTTTAGCAGAGCCAGTGGGGAGCACAGGAATTCCAGAGCCTCTGGACAACGGGCACAGGGAGCTGTGGAGAAGTGATGGCCACAGTCTGGTGTTTGGGTTCCTTTGCAGGATGAGCTGGAGCGGATGGGTTATCCCTACAGCGACTGCACCATGAACGGCTCCGACGTCCCCGTCAGGAACCTCTACAGCCAATACAACACCTCCTACTCCATACAGGTGACACAGCCCTCCAAATCAGCAACACCCTTTAGGAAAAAGTGGTGAAGCAGTTAAATCTTGCCTATCACACAGGGTACTGGGGAATCATAAAATCTTTCATGATCGTCAAATCCAAGTATCAACACAGCACCACCACTGATAAACCATGTCCTCAGGTGCCACATCACGTGGGGTTTGAGCACTTCCAGGGATGGTGACTTCACCACTGCCCTGGGCAGCCTGTTCAAGTGCTTTACAACCCTTTCCATGAAAATTTTTTCATAATATCTAATCTAAGCCCCACATGGTTCTGTAGGGATTGTCACTGAGGCTCTGGGAAACTTCTCCTGAGACAATGTCAAAGTGACACTTCTCAGGGACTCATGTTTTGTGTACACAAGTGATATTTACCCCTGACAGGAGAGGAATACAAAGCAGACATTCTCCCTCTGAACACTCCTGCAGTCTTGAACTTTTTTGTCTTTGGGGCAATCAAGTAATTTTTCACCCTGAAAATGCAGCTGGTTTGTACAGGAAGCTAAACAGCCCTTTGCTGCTTCATCACTCTGAAAATTGGGTGAGAAAGTTGAGTGTTTGTAAACCTCGAATCTGTAGAAAATTAGAGTGCAAGCACTAAGCACAGGTTAATTTGTAACAGGCTGTACTGGAGAGAGAAGCAGCTCTGGAGGGTGCCATGCAAATAATAAGGGAAACACCCAAAGCATTTGGGGTGGTTCACAGATGCACCCGGAGAGCAGGAGGGCTTTGGGCTGGCAGTGGCTTTATATTTCTACCTTTATATAATATAACAACAACTGGGCCACTTTACTCAACTTTTGAAGATGCTTGTATAAGGTTTAAGCAAACACTTGGGAGGGTTGCATTATTCCCTACAAGTGCAAACACTGACTCTGGAGTTCTGTGCCCACGTAATGCCACTTCAGAGCCTCCTCAGCAAAACCAGGCTCTTCCATCACTCCCTGACTGCTCTGCACTCCGTGGACCTTTCCTATCACACAGAAATTCTCTGCTTGTCCTACCCACAGCTGTTAAATTTAATTATCTTCTCCCAGACTTTGCTATTGCTTTGTGCTGCCTCATGCAGAATCCCATTCCAGTCTCGGGTGATGAACTTCACGCCTCACCAAGCTAATGGCAGTGCTGCAGCTGGGGCTGCAGCCAAGATCCTCCCCAGAAGAGCAGCACCTGCACAGAGAAGATCATTCATATGTCTTCTCTTTATGTTGAAGGATTTGGAATTTCCTGGCCTTAAAGTGTAAAACCAGCCCTTTGTCAGTGTTGTTGTGTAAAGCCTGGAGAGCACAGCCATGTCTGTGGTGGAAGAGAGCATTTGTATTTCCTTTTGGAAGCTTGGGTATTACTTCTCTGAAGCCCTAAAATAATTGAGAAATGAGCAGTTTGTTGTGTGAGTGGGAGCAGGCACTGAGCTCCCTGCATTTCCCATGAGTGGCCATAAAAGCTCCAATGCCCAGCAAGGCTGGAAGAGGTTCTGGGCAGGGACAGGCTCTGGCAGCCCCCACTTCCTCTGCACTGCATCCCTGTCTGTCTGCAGCCCCAAAACTGTCTGTTGAGTGCAGTAGAGAGGGAATTGCTGGGAGCTGAGGGGCTCTCAGAGCCGGTGCCAGCGGCGTGGGGCTGCCCCAGGGCTCAGCCCAAGCCTGAGCAATCCCTCTTCCCCCCAGGCTTGCCTGCGCTCCTGTTTCCAAAACCACATGGTGGAGATCTGTGGCTGTGGGCACTACATGTTCCCTTTACCTGAAGGGGTGACCTACTGCAATAACGAGGATAACCCAGGCTGGGGTAAGAGCTGCTGGTGGTACCTGGGGCTGGGCTCTGCTGCTGTCCCTGCAGCTCCTGCACGGCTGCTCCCTGGGGGACGTGGCCACCTGGGCCAGATTTGGTCTTGGCTGTGGGCTGGGGGAGCCCTTGGGCAGCAAAGAGAAAGAACACAGGGTACCACTCCAGGCCTCTGCACGCAAAAATTTTGGGTCCCCTGGCAGGGGCAATGATGGTCCAGTGCTCCCCTGGGGTGCACAGCTCTGTGCTGGCAGGGCTGTGCCAAAAACACCAACCCTGGGCAAGCTGGCTCTATAAAAACTGTCTTCAGAAAGTGACAGTTTGTTTTTAATTTAATAGTAAATTGTCTGAGTGTTTTGCCCAAGTTTCTCAAGGAAAGGAAAGTTGAAAGGGAAGATGGCAAATCTGTGCAAAGGGTCATACCTAATATTTATTTTGATAAACGAAACTGATGTAACTCAGTAACTGGCTCCTTATCTAAGCAGACACTTTAATTTTGTTTTCACCAAACAGCGTATTGCTATTCCTCACTGAGATCCAGCATTAAGCAGCGTCAGATCTGCATTGACTCCTGCAAAGAAACATGCAAGTGAGTACCTGAGCCTGATCTGGTTGCTGTGCAGGTAGAGAGATCCTTCAGTTTGACTCCCATCAGTCCTGACTTTCCTAAAAGGGCAGCAAACCCTGCAGTGTGAGAACTGAAGTTCAGAGACTTCAGAAGAGGGGAAATCCCCACACTAATGCTCTCCCTCTTCCCTCCAGTGACACGCAGTACAAAATGACCATCTCCATGGCAGACTGGCCATCAGAAGCCTCTGAGGTAACCCTGACTCCTTGATGGCTCCTGATGACATTGATGGTTGCTGTTCCAGGCACATGGACACTTGCTATTGTCAGAGCTGGTGTCCAGGTCAGAGCAGCTCTGCTCAAGTCCATATTTCCCACACACAAAGCAGCAGCAGCACCAGGGCACGAGGCAGGAGGAGGGATCCCCCCCAGTGGCTGCTCCCTGCTGGGGCTCTGTCCCAGTGCCAGTGTCAGCACAAGGCTGGGTCCACCCTCCACACCCCGTGCCCACACAGGACAGGGGGGCTTCCCAAGGGACAGGGGAGGAGCACCTACTGCCCTGCCGAGGCAGAGCTGCCCTGCTCAGGGCCAGAGCATCCCCCTCCACCTGCACACAGGGCAGGGCTGCCTGGGACAGGGCTCAGCACCTGCAGGGCTCGCTCTTTGGGAGCACAGGATGCCTCTGCTCTTTCTGAACAGATTTTGTTCTCCTAGGACTGGATTTTCCATATTCTGTCTTATGAAAGGGATATGTCAACAAATGTGACTCTGGACAGGTGAGTGAAGGGAACAAGCACTTTCTTTTCTCTGCTGAGCCTGTTAACATCAGCCTGACACGAGCCTTGGCGCCGGGCCAGCGCAGGCGGCTGCGAACGCGCAGGGAGGACCAGGTTTGCAGCCTGTTTGCCTGGGACACGCAGAAAGCAGATCCAAAAGGCAAGTCATGCGTGTCCCCTGCTCTCCAGAGCTGCAAACTGGGTCAGTCAAACTCAAACATGCACTTAAGTAAAATCAGCATTAAGGACAGTTCCAATGTCATAATGTTTGTCACTTCATACTCACGTCCTGGTGTCCCTCGGTCAGGCTGGAGCAGAGGTACAGCACATTGACAGCCAGCTCCTCACTGAGCTGGGTTTTGCTCTTTACAGGAACGGGATCATCAAGCTGAACATTTACTTCCAGGAGTACAACTACCGCACCATCTCGGAGTCAGCTGCCACTACGGTGAGCGCCCATCCCAGCCCTGCTGGCAGGGCAGGCACAGGAGGCGGCCAGCTGGGACAGGCAGGGCTCAGGGCCCTGGGGGACAGTCTGTCACCTCCCTCCAGGCTGCTGTTTGGCACACCTGCTGTAATCAAGTGGATGAAGCCACCTCTGCCTGGTGGCTCACAGCCCTCAATTCCTTCCCCCACTCCACCTCCTGTCCCTGTCCCAGCCCCTCAGGGCAGCACCAGCTGCCTGGGGAGGGGACCCAGCAGGGAGGTCCCAGATGCATCACCCACATCAGCACTGGCACACGGGTTATGGGTCAGGGTGGGGCACATCTGAGGGGCTCCACTTCCTCAGCTCCCTCCACTCTCCTCCCACAGATCGTGTGGCTGCTGTCAAGCCTGGGAGGCCAGTTTGGGTTCTGGATGGGGGGCTCGGTGCTGTGCCTCATTGAGTTTGGGGAGATCATCATCGACTCGCTGTGGATCACCATCATCCACGTCATCGGCTGGTGCAAAGGCCTGAAGCAGAGGCGGGCGCGGGCGCGCTACCCGGACGCTCCCCCGACGGTGTCGGAGCTGGTGGAGGCTCACACCAACCTGGCCTTCCAGCACGAGGCCGTGGCAGCTGTGCCCAGGCCCGGGGCGCTGCCCCCCGAGCCCGGCACGCCCCCGCCCAACTACGACTCCCTCCGAGTGCAGCCCCTGGACGGCCCCGACAGCGACACCGAGTGACCCTGGTGTCCTGTCAGTGTGGACATCGAGTGACCCCGGTGTCCTGTCAGCACCGAGTGACCCCGGTGTCCTGTCAGCTCGGACACTAAGTGACCCCAGTGTCCTGTCAGTGTGGACATCAAGTGACCCCAGTGTCCTGTCAGCACCGAGTGACCCCAGTGTCCTGTGAGCTCGGACACCGAGTGACCCCAGTGTCCTGCCAGCACTGAGTGACCCCGGTGTCCTGTCAGCACCGAGTGACCCCAGTGTCCTGTCAGCTCGGACACTGAGTGACCCCGGTGTCCTGTCAGCTCAGACACCGAGTGACCCCGGTGTCCTGTCAGTGTGGACACTGAGTGACCCCAGTGTCCTGTCAGCTCGGACACTGAGTGACCCCAGTGTCCTGTCAGCTCCCGCCAGGCCATGCCCCTCGCCGGGCAGCTGTCCATCCGTCAAAGTTAGGAGGGAATTAAAAGCCTGAGCTGTCCTCTCCTATGACTGATCACTGGGAGGAAGCTCTGCCTAATAAACCCTGCAATAAACCTCACGGAGTCAGGCTTTGGCTTTATGTGTAGAGCTTGTGCACATCAGTATTGCTGTAAAATCATGTCACTGTTTCTTGTCCCCAGGTGGGTGGGAAGCAATTCCCAGTGAGCAGAGCAGGGTGGTGGCAGGGAGAGGACAGGATGTCCTGGCAGTGGATGCAAGGCCATGGCCTGGTAGATCACAGAACCCCAGAAGAGTTTGTATTGAAGGGACCTTATCTCATCCCATCCCCTTCTCCAGCACTCTTGGCTGCAGAGATGTGGCACAAGCGTGTGCTGTGTCTTGGGATGGGACCAAAGCAACTCCTGACCTCTGAGGATGCAGAAATTCCATTCCCAAACAACTACAATGGAAACAGCAAAACCAGAACACTCCCTTCACTGCTGGGGCCCCTGGGTGCCCTGCTGTGTTGCTGCCCAGGGTTTGCAGCAGGCATGGCGCAGGTGGGCACAGCTGTGGGTGTGTGCCAAGGATGTGACTCCACAGAGACTCGGGTGGGAGGAAGCACCAGCCTGTTCCACTATCATTCATGCAATAATAAAAAATTGATTTAGAAGTTGCCTTTAGCTTCCCTGTTGGCAGTGGGGCTAGTCCAGTGCTGGCAAGAGTTTGATGGCAGAGGCTTGCAAGGAGGAGAACGTAGTGTGCTCACCCTGACATCAGGGCAGCTGGGGCCCCTGTGGGGCTGGGCTGAGTGGGGCAGTAACTTCACCTGTCCCTGGCTGGTTCTGGGCCCCAGGAGGTTTCCCAGGAGCCCATCACAACCCAGTGGGACTGGCCTTACTGAAGTACTTTTGCAAAAGTTCAAGAGGAGGCCCGATTGTGTGGTTAAATCACATACCAGAACACGATGTTCTGGGCACGGTGCCTGGTGTGGGGCTGTGGAGAGGGGGGTCCAGGATCCTCCTGCATGGGAAGGTCCCTGAGCACAGCTGTTGGGCACAGCATGCCCAAGGTCCCCCTCCAGCCCCTTGGAGTGGTGGAAATGGTAGGTCCAGTTGCTGATGACCACCAGCAGCAGGACATCTGACACTTGAGGTGCCACCAGCATGGCTGATTCTGCCGCACAAAATGGAATTTTGTGTTCAAAATTCACTGAATCCAGATTCAGGGAGTGCCTCCTTAACATGTCCACACTCTGCCCCAGCCCTTTCTCCCTCAGCTGGTTCTCCTTTGAAGGAGAAGGACCAACAGCCCCCAAACACACTGCTCTGTGCAGAACCACCTCACCCAGGCAGAGCCTGAGCTCAGGGAGCCCCTAAACCCACCTGAGTGGCAACAGGGCACACGACAGGCAGCAAAAACATTTGTAAATCCAGCCCTTACAAGCTGCCCTAGACTTCTCCTGTCTCCTCAGTTGCTGTCCCCTGAAAGGAACATTTCTGTCTCTGGGCACCACAAATGCACAAGCACAGCCTCTTTCACAGGAGAGCTCCTGTAAAGTGGTGGCTCCTGATCCCATATCACAGCTGGGTGGGAAACAAGGAGCTCCCCTCCTGAACCAATGCTCACTGTATGCAGTGTCATCCTTGGCAAAGGCCTCCAAAGGATTAACAGTGAGAAACCAGAACACACAGAGCACATTCCTTAAAACATGGGGAATGCTGAGAGCAAGAACCTGGGCATCTCCTCCCACATTCTCACCAACAGAGAACAGGTCCCTGGGATGGGCAGCAGGTCCCAGGCTGCTCACCCTGTCCTCGTGCCTTCAGGCCCAGCTGGCTGCCAGCCCAGACCAACAGCAGCAGACAAGGAACAGCCCCCAAGCCCTCCCCAGCAGTGCTGGGGCAGGGGAAGGGTGGGAGAGGCACGGCTGCTGAGCTTCACCCTCCTTACAGCAGGAGGGAAGGGAACAGAGTGTTCCCTGCAGGACAGGGACAGCTCACCATTCCAGTCACAGCTGGCTTATGGAGATGTCTGACATCTCATAAAAGTGGGAAGTGTCTCCAGTGCTTGGCTCCAGCTCTGTCCCAGCCCGGCTGTCCCCAGGCAGACCCACAGCAGCCTGAGCCCAGCTGAGCAGAGGGGTTTCCAGCTGCAGCAGCAGTGCAGCTGCTCCAGGCTCAGCTGGCAGTCCAGTTTTGGCACCTCCTTGCATCCCAGCCCACTGTCTCCCAGGAGAGCACACTAAGGCTAGAGCAGCTGTTTCACAAAAATCTATATAACAAATGGTAATAAATTCTACAAGAAAGCACCACTTCTTTTAAATTCCATTCAAACTTCATGGTTTTCAGTAGAACAGTGAAATTGCACCAGGAACAACCTACAAAGCTGGTTTTATTCTCAGGGCCAAGCTTGATCAAACCTCAACTGCCAGCTGAGGAGACCCTTCCTGACCCTGTATCTGTGACAGCCCTGAGCAGTGGCCACTGCCTACAGCCCCCTCTGTGCTGCATCCACCCCATCACCTCAGACACAGTAAATTCTCTGAAAAAGAATTTTTACACAAAGCATGAACTCTACAGCACCTGGCAGAACATTTCCAGCACCCCTCAACCTAGTCAGGGTCATCCAGAGCCTTTGGGAAATTTGGCTGTAGGACATCTTCCCTTATTTCTAAAGATGGAAAAACAGAACAAAGCTTTTCCTAGACAAAGACATTTATTAAAAGTTAGTCAAATAAGTTCCCATAGTCCCCAGAGATCTTTTCACTGTCCTTGCAGAAATGAAAACCAATCTGAGGAGGCGAGTCCTTGAGCAGGGGCCAGTGACAGGAAGGGCTCAGCTCACCCTTCAGGCCCCTCATGGCTGCAATGCCAGAAGCAGGAAGGGCACAGCTGGCACTCCAAGACCCTCGTGGTAGTGATTTCAGAGGCAGGGAGGGCACAGCTGGCACCCCAGGCCCCTCATGTCCATGATGGCAGAGGCAGGGAGGGCACAGCTAGCCCTCCAGGCCCCTCATGTCCGTGATGGCAGAGGCAGGGAGGGCACAGCTAGCCCTCCAGGCCCCTCATGTCCATGATGGCAGAGGCAGGGAGGGCACAGCTAGCCCTCCAGGCCCCTCATGGCTGCGATGCCAGCAGCCATCCTGCGGGGCAGGCTCTTGGCAGCCTGGCGAAACTCCTCTGGCTTGGCCTTCAGCAGAGTTGCAATGTTCTGCAGCGCCCGTGATGGCTGCAGGCCCAGGGCGTCCATCACGTTGATCAGATAATCTGCAAAATTAAGGAAAAATTTGTATTTAACTGGCAGTAGACACTGTGAAATGAAAGACAGCCTTGTTCTTGGTGACAGAGCTCCCACCCACGGGCAGCAGCAGTGGCTGGACCCCAGCAGGCAGGCAGGAGCCCTGCGTGGTGCCAGAGCAGCCCTGGGTGATGTGAGCTGTGCCCAGCCCCGTGCTCACCGATGTCTGTGGCCAGCTGCTTGGTGGAGTGTGGTGTCAGCTGGGGGATCTGCAGGATGACCTCGCAGTAGGTCTGCATGGTGGCCCTGGCGATGGAGCCCAGCCAGTAATCAGCCACGTTGTCCAGCTCGGGCAGCTCGTCCCCTGCACAGACAGGCCCTGTTAGTGCTCCTGACCCACCCACTGGGTTTGTACAACACACAACCCAAACTGCCTATGAGCACCTGAACTGCTCCTTGCACAGGACACTGGGGCAGCCAGGGTTTATCAGCTGGGTCTGGAGCAATCAAAGCAGTCATGTACTCTGGCTGTACTGTACACCACTGACACGAGCTCCAGAGCCAGAACACTCCCCTGCAGGATTTCTCTGCAGGTAAGTCACTCCCAAAGGGCTGGTGGGTGACCTGCTGGGACAGGACACTGCCTGGCACCTCCTACAGGATCCTCTTCCAGAAACAGCCTGCACACCACAGCAGTGACAAGGACTCACAAGAGTCTTTTTCCAGCCCTAAAGGCAGTCTGTGTTCATTAGTGTTTTGAAAATTATCGAGCCATTACAACATGCAAATGCTTCAAGGTGACATAACAGCAATGCAAAAGCCTGAACTAAAGAGCATATTTTTGGAAGGCTCCAGGAAGACTGTAAATACCAAGTTCTATGCTTTCTTCACTGTCTGTGTAAATAATAACACCATAAAGAGACCAAGCCCAGCACACCAGGTAGACTGCCAACCTGCAGGAAAAGGCATTAGGTGCCTCCTGCTGTTATCTGCAGCAGGATTAGTGACACAGCAGGTAAGGCCAGGCCCCTGGAGCATGAACAGGGGCCAAAACCCAACAGAACTCTTCAGACCCCAAACTATTGTTTTAATGAACACCAAATTCACACAGACCAAGCCAAAGCTTCCAGTTTGAATGAAACCAAAAAAAGTTTTACTCGTTATTTAGAGGTTCCTCCTGGGTTTTACCAAAGGATTCTTGGAAGAAACGGTGTGATAGGAAAGGGATCTCCAATGGTTTTGTCACTGTAACACATCCCACCCGTGCAATGTCAGGATGGGAAAGCTTTCCCCAGACACTCCAAGCCTTTGGTCTCACCCTACCTTGCTCTGGGGGGTATGGCAGCTTTCCAGCATGTAATGCCAGTTCCAAAGCAGAATCCTCTTGAGTGACAAATGGCTCAAGGTGCAGAGGAAGCGACATAATGTACTGCCCAATCTAGAATAAAAGCACCAAAAGCTGAATCACTGAACAAATGTGAGGCAAGTCCTTTACTAGAGAAAAAGGCACCCACAGTAAATACACCTGAAAGCAGAGAGCTGAGCCTGACAGCCACTCACTCACCTACAAATTGGCTCTTTGCATCATTACACTTGGTACAAGAAATAGTTTTTCACAAGGTCAGAGAAACAGTCACTGAAACACTCATGGTAAGAAAGACCTGTACAGAGAACTGCTACTCCAAGCAAATCTTTGCTCTCTGGAGTGTTCCCAGCAATTTGTTTTCCAGAGCAGAAAGACAGCTGAGTTCTCTTACATTGCTGATATATTCCAGAGGGGTCAAGCTGAAGTTTGGCAGGTCATCTGTCAGGGTCTCACCAATGCCACCAGAACTCCATCCCTGTAAGGCAAAAGGAGCAGGATGAATCAGTGACCTCCCAGAGCATAAAGCCTGTCAGCATTCTAGAAAGGGGTGCCCCAACAACATGAACTGTGACTACCCAAGGGATTCTAGGAAGCAGAAGACAGATGGTGAGAAAACGGTTTACCATGTTATCCCTCAGGCCCAAAACACCCACCCTTCTCCTACCCAGCTCCCTGTGGGAAACATGCTCACATGGGTCAGGAAAGCAACACCTCAAACCAACACCAGAGCCCTCAAATACCTGTGCTGCAAAGGCTGTGGGTGAGGGAAGGGAAACCCTTCCGCTGCCTGCAGCTCCGGGGAGAAATGTGGCCCCAGGGAGAACCATCCCGAGCAGGAGACAGAGAAGCAAAGCTGACCCAAGGGAGCCCCCAGGGAAACCATGCCCTCTGAGCTCAGCCCAGTGCCCACCTCCATCCTGGGCACTGTTAGCAGCTGCTGTTTGATGCGCAGGAACACCGAGTCGAAGGCCAGGTGATGGGAGAGCTGGTTGAGGCGGCTCAGCGCCGCGCGCGACGGCGCCAGCAGGCTGGGGGAGCTGCTGCCCTTCTCCTGCCACACACAGAGAGACACTCAATGCACCAGCCACTGCAGTGGCCACACAGGGGCTGTGCTAACATGCTTGCAGGGGTTTTATGGGGCCCTCCCTGTGCAGCAGAGCCTGTTTCCCTCTGGAATGACCTATTCCCAGCAGTTATTCGAGAGTGACACAAGCTGCCGCTGCTCCCTGAACTGCAGGACAAACAATCAGGATCACATTCCAGCCTCCCCAGGCTCTGCTACATGCTGGATACTGAAAAACTTGCAGAGGAGATGGCAAAGTTGCCTTCTACTCAAAGGGCAGAACTGATGCCCTGCATGGAATTAAGTTCTACCCAAAGACTACCTGTGGAACTCAGGTTTAGTCAAGGTTTAAAGACAAACACATGACACTGAAGGTGGAACCACAAAAGTTGCAGGTAAACCAAGTGCAAAATAAATCAAAACATTCTGAGGAAATAAAACTCACAACCTTGAATTCACTACTCCATGTGACCAATGATAGCAAACATAACTCAGATCCCCAAGAAGATAACTAAAGTCATTCTACCCTGTTCACAGATCCATGCATGAATGATCCTGCAGAATTCTGTTTCAGACTGGACAGGGCAAAGAAAGCCTCAGAAGGTGGTGTGTGGGCTCCAGAATTTGAGATGGCTCCAACACAACCTTCCCAATGGTTGCTGAGATAAAATCTCCCTCACCTAAGCTGATAAGGGCATGTTCACAAAGCAGAGCCAGGATCTGGGGAGAGATGGAATGAGTCCAGACTTCCTGGGTTTGGACATTTCATCTCTCTGTGTATCAGTGTCTCTGTAGAGCACAGCCCATGGAAAGGCTGCAGCCCAGCATGAAAAGTCATTAGACTGGAGGGGGAATCCAGGTGTCATCTACCCAAGAGCAGGCTGTAATAGAGGCAGGCTCTCCAGGCACCAGGGCTACCTTCAGAGTGTAAAGTGTTTCCATAAGGCTGGCATACTCAGATGGATTCTCCTTCAAGAGATAATTGTATTCCTGCCAGGGATTTTTTATGGAGCTCTTCTTTTCTGCAGAACTGGCATCCTGAAAGCCAGAAAAACTGCAAGGGCTGTACGAGTCCGAGAGGTACTTCCCAGCAGTTGACAAAATCCTGAAAACAAGTACACAGAAGTCACCAGCAGAATCCTCTGGACCCAGCAGTCCTGCCCATGCTGGCCCAAGGAGCAGCACCTCCCCTGAGTGACTTCAAGGGAGAGCACTCACTGATGGAGACTCCAGTTGCAGCCCATCCTCTCATCCACTGTGCAACTCAGCAGCTGCAGAAGCACTGAGAGGCCAGAGGGGTTTGTGCTCTGGGAGCACGAGGGCAGTGGGGCCCCACTGAGCACTGCAGGCTGGGCTCCTCTCCAGTCACACCAAGCATTCCAAGGAACCACAGGCTGAGCAGTGCACTGCTCACAACAAGGAGCAGCAAGACCTGCATCCTGCCCGTGCCTCCACTCCTCAGGTTACAGGGAACCCATCAGGTAAGGCACACCTACACTCAGCTCAGCACGTGATTCAGGCCCTGTGTCACAAGGGTGAGGATCTTGCCAATTTGATCTGGTGGAAAATTCCTTCCTGACCCCCATCTGGCAGCCCATTGGTGGCCAGCCAGGTATCCAAGGAAAAGGATTCTTGGGACTGTCTCAGGGAACATGACTGAGTGGAACAGTCTATGCCCCACCTCAAAGCATGGGGAAGGGGAATCAGTGGTGGCTTTCCCTCCACAGTCTATGCAACCAAGGCACCTTGGGGTTTGTTTTCTTTCAGCTTGGTTCCTACGTTGACAGCTCGTGAATTAAGGTCACCAGTGCTCACCTGTTGGCCAGCTGCTGCTCAAAGTCTCCACACTGATGAAGGAGTTCACCACAAACAGAAATTATCCTGGAAAGAACAAGAAAAAAACACACTGTGAGACTTGAGGCAGATAATGCCAGACCCCCTCAGAGAACCCACCTCAGATCCATGTCCAGTAATTCTGAAATGCCAAAACCAAACCACAGCCCACACAAATGTCAAGAGTCACTTTGGTGATTAACTCTGCATCCACTTGATA
Organism: Phylloscopus collybita; assembly: GCA_027886175.1. Classification (NCBI taxonomy): domain Eukaryota; kingdom Metazoa; phylum Chordata; class Aves; order Passeriformes; family Phylloscopidae; genus Phylloscopus; species Phylloscopus collybita. Next base: position 586,840 of record JAJNNQ010000048.1, read on the forward strand.
ACACTGAATTTTTTTTTTTTTCCCAATGGCCTCATCCACATGCTACTTCTTGCCATTGTGGGGAAGGCCAGCTCATTGTCACTGGGAAAAATGCTAAGAGCTGCTAATATCACAAGTGATGTGAGATGCAGCCTTGTTCCAGGCAGGGTGGGGAGCCCCACAGCCCTCCCTGTGCCAGCAGCAACCTGAAACCCACGGCTGACACTGGTGCTCCCAGCAGCACTGCAGCACAGCCAGCTCAGCCCTGTGCTCTGCACTGAGAACTTGTGTAAACTGACCCAAGGAGCTCCCTTTCAGCTTTGATACAAAACTCAGCCCTGAGCCAGACAAAAAACCCCAAGGCCTTTACCGGACAGAGTTCTGGAATGCAGTCCAGTCCTCCTGGAACAGGGAATCTGCCAGGACATCATCCAGTTTACACTTCTTTCGTATAGACTGCAGCGTGTTTGTGAAGTCAGATGTATACCTGCAGTGAGAAAAGGGGCAGAGAGAAGTACCAGCATAAGAGAGAGCAGCACAAAGGCATGTCCTGTGATTTTGTCAGTCAGTCCTCTGCAAGGGCCAAACAAGAACCAGAAATACTAAAGGGAGTACAGAAGAGACACTGGTTGGGCCAAACAGGTGGATGTGAAGAACTGATCAGCCACAGCCCACTCAAGCCTAGACCAGAGGACAAGGAGTGTGCAAGGTGCTGTGCCTGCCTCAGTTTGCTGCCTGTGGATTACCAGGAGCTCTCCCTGCCCATGAGAAGGAAGGGGTGAGACATTTTAGTTACCACTACATTGACCATCTCCTAGGAAAGACCAGGAAAAGTTTAAGTGGCTCCTGCTACTCCAACATCACTTGGCCCTTACTCCAGGAACATGGTGACAACAATCTCATGAATTTGTTTTCTCAGCTACTCCCCAGATGAGAACATGGATAAAAAGAAGAACATTCTGTTTCCTACACACCCCCATTTTCTTTTTAATAATGCCCATAAGCTGGAGGCAGGTACATTGCTCTGTAATTGCCTATAAAGAAGGTGAGATCAGAGACTTGTGCTTTCCTCTTCCCCCTTCCCAAAGGGCAGCAATACCTGATTCATACCTTGTGAGCAGCTCTTTCAGTATCGTGAGGGAATAAGAAGTAAATCAGTACAGGAATAGGGAAGTGATACTTTAAGACAGGAACTAAGAGTGAACCTCACTCCATGGAGTATCTCACACTTACAGGCAAATCCTGAAATGTGAGGTCACTTGTCTGTGATATTGTGACTGTGTATTCATTAAATCAATGAGGTTGGAAAAGACCTCCAAGATGATCAAGTTCTACCTCCAGACTTATTTCCCCACTGATCAGCCTGATTTGCCTTACTTTGTTTTGGGAAACATTTTCTCCTTCAAAAGTATTTATCAAAAACGAAAACTCTGCCCAACCAGAACAGAAAACAGCTGGCAAGCCTCTGATTTAGCCATAAAATCTCCCACTTTTCCTCTAGAAAACAGCCTGTGACTGAACGAAGCAGCAAGAGGGATATTGATGATTCATGGCACACTCAGAGACACTTGCTGCTCTCAGCCATTTTCCATAAATACTGAGTCCTTGGCCACAAACTGCACACTCACTGCTCACTGAGGGTAAATGCAGCAGTACCTAGAGGCACCTTACTTTGAGAACAGGGCCTTCAGGGCCTTCAGCAGCCCACACACCCCCAGGCCATCGGTGAGCTGGACGCAGTTGTCGATGGCTCCGGCCGCCAGAATGAAGAGTTTGTTGACCGAGTGGCTCAGTTCCTGGACACAATCAATCACTTCCCAATGCTCCTAAACAACAACAGTAACAACAAAGCTGAGCCTGGCTCCTCTTCCAGGCAATGCAGAAAGCACACCCTGTGTAACAGTGTTCTCTGGTATCTTCCACTCTTGTCAAGCTCCTAAGGCAGAACCAGGCTGGTGCTTCCACCCTCCTGCCCATGGACTGCAGCAACAGCCAGGCTGCCAAACCCTGTGCTCACCTCGAGGAAAAACAGTTCTGCCAACAGCAGAATCTTTACAAATAAAAGGAAATACAAGCAAAAAGGAGAGGGGCAAAGAGAGCAGTAACTATGACAAAGACCCCTGTGTTTAGTGGAAGCCTCAGCCTCTCCCTGGACAGCTGAGCAAAGACTGGTACATTACCAAGGGCACTGCACTGATCTGGATGAGGAGATTCTCTTCTTCCAGGTCCCCATACTCGAGTTGATAGGGCTTGTATGGAGCATACACCACTTCCACCAGCTCCATCACTTTCACCAGGTTCTGCTCCTCTACAAAGAATCAGATGTTTAGTCTACAAAGAGATGAATATGCTACTAAAAGCCTCATTTCAAGCTACATGCAGTTCTTCCACTAGAGCATACTGCCTGCACAGGCTTGGAATGCTGCCCAACAGCTTCAATCTCAGCTACACAGATTGGGTTTTTTATTTTTTTTTTAGAAACAAGATTATTATCTCTACCTGCTTCCTAAAACCAAGATGTTCTACCTCAACAAGTGCCTCAGGAAAATTAACACTCACTGACCCAAAACAGCCTGGGTGACAAAAATCTATCAAACATTCCAACCTACAGCAGAAGAATTGAAACCATCTGAGAAGTGAAACACATTACTCCCACGGCATCAAACAGGGGCAATCCTCATTTATCAGAAAGCCTAGTTCACACTTGAAATAATTGTCACTAATTCAATTCACTCAGCACACAGCCAGTGCTCATCACCCAGAGCTGAACGTGAGGCACAGACTCAGCCTCTCAGTGCCATGCCTGAGCAGGGAGCTGCCAACCCAAACACAAAGCAGGGCTGAATGATTATTGCTCAAATCAGAACTGGACACCAGCTGTTCTCACAAAGCTCTGCCAAACTCAAACCTGCAGCAAACCAAAATTACTTTGATGCCTGGATATCAGGGAAGACTCCCACACCCTGAGGACAGGAAAGCAATGGAGCAGTCTGTCCAAAGCCAGCACTCTCTCCGTGCTTGGACATTTTTGAGACCAGACTGAAGAGTATCCCAAGCACCATGGTCTGACCTCACAGCAGATCCTGCCTGGAGCAGCAGACTGGACCAGATCATCTCCCAAGGTCCCTTCCAAACTGAATTACCCTGTGAATCACAGCTGAGCCCTCCCCTCACATACACAAGCAGGAACTGGTTTGACTCTCCTCAGCTGAGTCACCTGGCCTTTCCATTCTTGAGATATTTCTTTTCTCAAACATCTTACCCCACACTAAAAGAGATGGAAATAAAAGCTTTGGGTTTTTTTTAAAACACCTCAGATAACAGTTCAACAGTGGTCTTCCTATTCCATTATCTTCTAGAATCTGGCATTATTTTTCCAAGTCCTTTTAATAACTTCTATAATGAATCACAAATTAAGCTAGAAAATGACTGACATGTATGCAACCAGACAGACAACAGACACAGTCACACTCCCTGACATTGCCCAGCAATCATAATTTACAGGATCAAGAAAGAATCAAGGTTTACACAGCTCAAGACAATGTTATGAGGAACCAAACACAGGAAGCACAGCATCAGGAATGCTCCATTAGCTTTAATTTTGGATTTTCCCATAGCCAGCCTTTGAAGCAGCCCCACCAAATTCATAAGGGTCTATAAATAGCCAGCAGGTCCAGTCAGGCATAAACTTGTGCAAACACAGCACCTCACTGCTGTGTGGTTCACAGGAATTACTCAGCAATCACGGCCAAAATGACAAATGTCCCAGAGAGGGGAAAGCATGGGGCAGATTTGGAAACAACCACTGAGGATGCTGCTGGGAAAAAAACTGCCAACGGTTCAGAAAAACACTGGGCATTGTCACTTGATTCAACCCTGAGCCAGTACCAACAGAAAAACTACAAAAACAAACACAAGCATCCAATGGATGCAGCCTTCAAGCAGGTTTTCTCTTGTTTAGTGAGGTGTGACAATTCCAGGAAACTCCTCAACTTTTCTGCTTTGTGATCTCTCACAATGGGTCTCGCTGCCTCCCTGGAGACATTTCCTTGTCTGGGAGACAGAAGAAACAGTAAAGCTCATAAAAGGAGAAGTGCTAAATGCTATTTACCCTGCAGAGCCAGCATGCTCAGGACAGGGCTGCTTCAGGAAACTCAGTGTTGTGTCAACAGCTCTGGTGTAAGATACACACACAAACACAAAGGTGCAAGCACCGTGGAACTGGGCACTGCTCACAGGAGATAATCCCTCCCTCCACCTAAAACCCAACAAATCCCACAGTGGGACTTCACAAAGAGGACAGCACAGAACGACAGAATTCAGTGCCAGAGCCTTACTCAGGTTTGGCAGCATGGCCACCTCCAGCCCCTTGGCAAAGTGGACAGTGGCATCGTGGAGCTCCAGCAGCTGGGTCAGCTTGGTGTCCTGGCCCGTCCTCTCCATGGCAGTGCTGAGACACACAGGGATGGAAGGCACCAGAGCTCCCAGGGTTTGAATCAACAGCACAGTCACCACTTCGTGGGGGTTCTTGAAAACCTGCAGCAGCAGAACAGCTACTGGCAAAAGCACACGACCTGAGAGGAACACACAGCAGCAGAGAGCAGCAGGCAGCTTCCAAACCTGAAACACCTCCCAAGGGGTGAAAAACCCAGAAGCAGTCTGCTGAGGCTGCAGGAGCCACACTGACTTGGCACACAGGACAGCCTGACTGCAAGTCCAGGGCAGTACATATTTACTGTCGTGCTCTGAGTACAGCCACCAAGAAACTAGAAAACAGGCACAGGTCAGAAACTGAATTCAGAAGAACACAGGCACTACAGTGATTCCAAAAACACCTGGCAGAAGAGGGCATTTGAAACAGAGCACTCAGTTTACACAGGTGTGTTGGGAAACACGAATCAGTAAAATATGAAGAAACAGGACTGTATCACAAGCCAAATTACTGGTCAGATAGGAAGAAGTCAGTAGTGGAAAGGCTAGAAAGCCTGTAATCAGCTGAGAACCAGCCACTCTACTAACACAAAACTTTTTACAGCCTTCACTGTAACTTTTCATCAGCTATTCTGCTCATTTGCTTTGAAAGCTGGGTTTGCCATCAAAAAGATCCAAGAGTTTCTCAGAAAGCAGAAGCAACACAGGAGATTGAGTGACATGAGCTGTGCCCCACATGCCATTTCTCACAATCCCCAGTTCAAAGAATATCTGCTAAAATGTAACCTGACATCTGACCTGTAAGCCACATCGAATCATTAGGCAGAAAAAATACATTTCAAGGAAACACTGAGCTTCTCTGCAAGACAGGCCTTGCACTGACACTGGCTTTGTGACATGAAGATAAGAATCTCTTACCCTTCATGGATGAAAAACTTTTCAACAATATGAACTTATTTTTTCATTTCACCAAAGGACAAAATCCTTTTTTTTGATCCTACATGATTCTTGGCAGGGAAAACAAGCACACAGATTCCAAGGGGTGACAGCAGAAGCCCTCAGATATCTTACACAGAGCAACATGCATCAGTCCAGCGTGACCTTGAGGGCTTCCTCCAGGCCAAGCGATAAAGCAATTCAGGCATTTCAAATGTCTTGAAACAGAACACATTTGTAACACCAACAAATTAGTTTTAACTTAAGATACAGATGAAAGTGATAGAGCAGCTGTAATGTCAATAACACAGCAACCTTGCTGCTGGTGAAACACCAGAGCTCAAACCCTGCCTGCAAGGGCTGGACAAGGAACAGTAAGTGGGTTGCAAATCCCATCCTGCACCGACCAGGCCCGGAGTGTAACTGAGGGTGAGCTTTTCAGAGCTTTGTGAGAATTCAGAGGGTGCCCAGCCCTGTCCTCTCCTGCCCCTGCAGCAGCAGGAAGCTGTCACTGCACCTGTGCTGCCCACTGCAGCTGGGTGTGCCAGGTCCCCAGGAGGGTGTCGTACAGCTCGCTCAGCTGGCGATTCAAGCTCAGGTCACTCTGGCAAAGCTCCTGCCACACGGCCACCAGCTGCACCTGAGGGGGGACAGAACCATCTGAGAAGAAAACTGGCAGCCCACAGGCCTTGCTTTTGTGGTGCCAAACCCAGCACTCCCCACGCATGGCACTTCTGACAAAATACGAGCTCACCCTTGCTCCCCTCCCCATGTTTCAGCATTAACGTATAATTCAGCACCACAGAAGGAAAAGACTTTCAGCACGAAGCTTGAGGCTTCTCAGTGATTCAAAGATTTAATTAACATTGGTATTTTACTCATAAAATGAGATTGCAACTGATACCCCCACATAATAGTTGAAATACTTGGCAAGCCCCAGCCTTGAACTTAATCCTCAAAAGTCACAGTCATGTGAGAAATTTGAAGCTCAGGTTATGGCTACGGAACTGTCTGGAATTCCAACTTTTAATCTTACCTGAAAAGAGTTTACAGAAGGCAGCAGCTGGCAAGTTGCAGTAATAAAGTTACTGCTGACATAGCCACATCCCCAGAAAGCAAAGCAAAGCCACGAGGCACAGAGAAATCGAGCAGAACACACACACCCCGTGTCTGCTGCAGGAGGGACACGGGGCCCGAATGGAGAATCTCTCCTGCAGCATCGGGAGCAACCAAAGCTGCTCAGAGCCAGCACGAGAAACCGGAGAAGGAAACAGAGAGAGGAACAGGAGCCATCCCCACCAGAGCACAGCTGAGATCCGTGGAGCAGCAGCTCCCTCTGCAGTCAGAGCCCAGCAAGAATTGCCACTTCCATTCCTCAACGTTAAAATGTTACCAAAACGCTTACCTTGTGACACTTGTAATAATAAGCAAGAAGCTGCGGCATCCGATCAATTTCCGTGAAGACTTTAACAAACATTTTTGCCTGATCTGAACAAAACAAAATAACAGGATCAGCCCCAAAGCTGAGGGTGGGACATCAGGCTGAGCAAGAAATCCTCTTCTAAGGGGGCAGGCACAATGGTCTACACAGAAAGAGACAACTTCACCTCTCGTTTGCTTATCTTCCCAAACAGGAGCAGAACTGCCTGAAACCCACCCTCAAACAACATCAGGCAGCAGACACAAGGAATGAATTTAACTTCTTAGCCAGCACATAGCATCAACACATCCAGTATCAAAGCCAGAGCATTTCCTAGAAGGAAATAACTACTTTATAGAAACAAGCCAGCACTTACAAACCTAAAGCATGCCTGACAAAGGGCTCAGCTTTGCTTTCACCTGTCCTCAAAATGTTCCCTGTGCCTCAGACTGACTCATGGCACAGCAGCTCCTGCACAGAGCTTCTAAAAAGTCTGGTTTGTACCCCACAGCCTCAGATCCCTCCAGGACCTCGAGGTGCACAAAGATGAGTGACAACAACCAGAACAACTGCTTTTCACAAGGGCTGACAGCAGCACAGGGAAGGAATAGCATAAAGAACTGTCCAAAAAGACAAATTTCCAAGGAGAATTTATAAAGCTGCCTTTAGTTAGTAGGAAGTCAGAACGCTTCCAAACAAATTTCCTTCCTGATAACACCAACAGGGCCCTTCTGCTTATTTGAGCAGCACCTCCATCTCAAACATCCACATGGCCCATAAAATCCTGTCATCTTCTTGTTTCCTGCAGGGCCCACAGGTACCCCAAACCTAGGAAAATCTGCAGCCCTGGCCTGCAGGCAGCTGCAGAGCCCAAAACACCCCAGGGCATCTGCTCCACCAGGAGAAACTCAGGACCCAGTACCAGGGGCCCTCAGGACACCAACTCTCCACCCAAACACTGTTTTGAAGACAATAAACTCTGTGCAGACAGTAAATGACACCAGTGGCTACTGACCTACAGACTGGGAGTTGAAAGCAGCAACAATCTGAGGGCTGGCCATGGCCTCCAGCCGGTTCTTCAGTGCCTCCAGGTGCACACACTTCTCTGAGTAATCTGGTGTGTCCACCAGCATGGCCAGGCTGCTCTGCATGCTGGTCAGCTTGGCAGAAATCAGGGACACATCCTGCCAGCAGGGAAAGGCAGCCTGTTACCAAGGGTGACCTCAGACAGCATCAGCAGCAGGGATGTGCTCCACATCACTTCAAAGTCTGACTTTAAAACACAGCTCCCTGAAAAGCTGGAGGCACAAAGACCAAATAATTCAGTATTTACCTGTGTTTTAAGAGTCTCTTCAATATCTGCACTTAGTGTGCTCCATTTGTCTGCTTCCTGAAGTGACTCGGCAGCCAACTGCATCCTGGACTTCACTTGGTCAATCTCCACCAGGACCTGAAGGAAAAAACAAAACATTATGTTCCCCACTGAAATAAAAAATGACTGTCACAGATCCTTGGGAGTTATTCTGCTGAAGTTTTAAAAACAAAAAAGTGCGAAAAGATTATATTATTACAAGAAGATGGAATGGTTTGAAGGAGCCAGAGATGTAAAATCATCTTTCAAAGTCAAAACAACAGAAGGTTAGTTTGAATTCTGGTCTAGCTCTCCTAGTGTCCAGTTTGCCAGGCAGAAACCAGTGTCCCCAGCCAGGTACCAACAGCTCTGAACCAACCCCTGAGCAGCTGCTCTCAGCACATGCAGGCTGCACAGGTCTGTGTCACAGCCACCCTTCCACTACAGGTGCTAAAAGAAGCTGTTTTGTGTATCTCAAGTTCACAAGATTATTTCATATCAACAACTCAGGAACCTTTAGAATTTCACAAGTTGCAGATAAAGAACTGACCTGCATGGACTGAGCTGTGTCTTCTTCAAACTTCTTTATATCTTCTTTAACAAGAATCATCTGCTCCTTCAGGAATGTTGCCTCCTGTTTCAAGACTTCCACTTCCCGGAGGACTCTGGGCATGTTCTGGAGAGCCTGATGGCTTGTTTCTGCAGGAACACAGAGCAGTCAGCCAGGGGCTGAGAGCCCTTGCAGCCCTTTCAATAACCTTATCTTGTCTCTAGTACTTGAAAAAACCAAAATTAGACAACAAAGCAAAACATCAAACAACAAACCTTCAAATGTATCTTTAAACTTTAAGTATGTATTTGATTGTGGGATCATTTAGGTTTAAAAAAGCCCCCTGAGACCATCAAGTCCACCTGTTCCCAACAGTCCAGTCCTGTTCCCCCAGCACTGCCAAGGCCACCACTAACTCATGTCCCCAAGTGCCACATCCACAGGGCTTTTTAATCCTTCCAGGGACTCCAACACTGCCCTGGGCAGCCTGTGCCAGGGCTGGGCAATCCTTTTGGAGAAGAAATGCACCCCGTTATCCCATCTAACCCAGGGCTGGGCAATCCTTTTGGAGAAGAAATGCACCCCGTTATCCCATCTAACCCAGGGCTGGCCGGAGCTGCTGTTTCCCAGCATTTAACGCAGATGTGTTGGTGAAGGACTGCGAGAGCCGAGCTGAGGGCGAGGATCCCTCTGCCTGGGGCAAGGCCGGCCAGGCCGGGATGGCCAAGGCGGCCTGGGGCGGCCGGCCCAGGTGTGCCCGCCGCGCCTCAGGAGGATGCAGGCGTGCGGACAGGATGCCAGCAGCACACTGGACAGGATGCCAGAACCGGGGCCGCAAACCCCGGCCCGGCCCGAGCCGTCCCCGCAGAGCCCCGCACCTTCCACGGCGTTGTTGACCTCCTGGATGAAGAGCTGCAGCTTCATCACCAGCGTGGCGGCGTGAGCGTCCACCTTGCCCGGGGCCTCCTGCTGCACGGCGCGGAACGCCGCGTTCACCCAGCCCTTCACCTCGAACTCGTCCGACAGGAACCGGGAGAAGTCCATGGCCGCGGGGGACAGCGGGGGACACCGGGGGACAGCGGGGGACACCGGGGGACACCGGGGGACACCGCGGGGCTGCGGCCCGGCCCCGCCGCGCACCCGGAAACGCTCGGCGGCCCGGGGCGGTCCCGGGCGATCCGGGGCGGTCCCGGGCGGTCCCGGGGCGGTTCCAGGCGGTCCTGGGGCGGTCTCTGGGCGGTCCCGGTGTGGTCCCGGGCGGTCCCCGTGCTGTCTCCGGCCGGGAGCCGGGGTCTGTGCCCAGGCCGGTCGGTGCCCGCGGCCCCGGCGGTGCCCGGGCCTGCAGCGGGGCAGGGCCGATCCTCGGCCCCGGCCCTGTGCCCGGCCCCGGCTCTGCTCCCTCCCACCGCCCCCGGTACCCTCAGCTCCCGCTGCTCCTAGCACAGGGAAACGGGGCCTGGAACGGGCTGGCACGAGAGCTGAACGCTGGGGGAGATTCACTTTTTTTTTTTTTTTTTTTTTTTTTAATGCAAAAAGTAAAGGGGAAATGGCCCAGAAAGCAGCAGGAAAGGTGTGCCTGGCACAAGCACGGAGGCTGCGGTGCTCTCCAGCAGGCTCCTGTAAGGCAGGCTCAGCTGCAGGGACAGGCTGTGGCAGAAGCAGCCCGTTCACAGACTGGAGGAAGGAGGTGGCAGATCCCCAGAAAAGGTGCCCTGACAGAGTGCTGGCCTCCCCATCCCTGGCTAAGGCAGTGTCCGAGCCAGCTGGACTTCAGCTGCTGCCCCAGAGCTCTGCTTCTGGAAAGCCAGTCACCTCTCCCACCTCACTGAAGGGCTGCACGCCCTGCGTGAACATCAGTTTGTACCGCAGTCGGATGGGATCCTGGGAGAGAAAGGAAGAGAGAGGGGCACACCATGATTATAAACTCCTGGCCTCCTTCACCCCTCACGGCCCTGCTGCAGTGAGTCACCTCTGAAAGGGGAAACACCAGCCTTGCAGAAGCTCTGCACAGAAGGAAACCCTGGATCTTCCTAAGATAGACAAGAGCAACTGGAAGACCTGTGCATGCCACCTGTGGGCATGTTGGCAATCCAGGCCTGGCCAGCCTACTCAGAGTTCTTACACCAATCTTGGGTCTCGTGATTATCCACCAATGCAACAGATCTGCCACCCATCCTTTCTGCCTTGGGTGCCCTTGTGTTCCATCAGCTGCCAACATCTGGAGCTGTCTTTGTGTGCAGGTAGTCCAGAACTGTGCAGGCTCCTGCAGCAACTGCCCACACAGTCATTCAGACTCTAGCTCTGGAAAGCTCTTCAAGCAGAAAAAGTATCTTCCCAGCACAGTGCAGACTGCCCTGTCTGCCCCCTGCATCTATCTCCCCGTTATTAAGACTCTGCCCATCTTTCCTGCACACAGCCAGGGCGATTCCCAGAGCCCCCAGCAGCACCTTGTGTGGGTTGGCCAGCAGCAGCACCTGGGACACCACTGCGGGTGGGAGGAGAGGGCTGAAGGCTGGCAGCTCAGAACCAGAGGCTGGCTGTAACTTTATTTGCATGGTCTGAAAGAGAAAACAAAAGAAACACTGTTAAGTCCATGCTGGGAAAGGGCTGTGAGCATCACTGAGCCATGGAGCTGGTTAAAGGTACATCAGCCAGACTCTGTTGTTCAATGAAAAGCACAGCCTGCAGCTAAAGGCAGATATTCCCAAATGGCCAGTTGTATGCTACATGTGCACAAGGAGGAAGAAGAGCCCTACCCTGGAGGCTGAAGCAGCAGCTCTGGAGCCCTCTCTGGCCATAGCAAGGCCATGGATACAAGCTACAGTGAAACAGGCACCACTGTACAAGAGGTTCTCCGTGCAGAGACAGGGAGCCACACAATTTCCCATGAGAAAGGCAAATAGAAAGAAGTGGTGAACCCTCTCCTCAGGACGTTTCTGAGCATCTCTGCTACTTTGTCAAGGGCCTCTCACCTTTGGGACTGCAGCCTGGAACACTATGTCCTTAATGGGGTGTGCTGAGGTGCTCAGCATGGACAGAACCATCACCAGCACGTCCGGCCGGCCGGGGGCTGGCGCTCTGGAGAAGTGGAGCATGGCCTTGAAACCATTCCTGTCATACACAGTGAGTGGAGAGATAGTGCCTGCCAGAGACAAATCGAGAATCAGAATCAAAGCCTGCATTCCTCTCCCATCTGACAGGAAAGATGGGATAAAGAATAGCAAAAAGGAAAATGCAGACAGACTCACAGACCAAATGGCACACAGCCCCTGATTTAAATCTGCCTCTGAGGCAGAGACAGGAATCTGAATGTCTGCATTTGGGATTTAGCAGCTCAGGTTTCACCAGTCCTTGAGAGAAGTCAGGTGTGGATCCAACAGAGAGACGGTGGGAGAAGCAAAGTGCCTTTCTTAGTGCACACAAGATTTGGCTTCTTAGCATCCACGCCTGGCAAATTCACACCTGACTATCGCCATCCAGCCCTTCCAAAATCTGCTAAGACCTTCAGATCAGGATGCCTGTGCACCTGTCCTCTTCCAGCAGCAGTGAGAGCCAAGGCTCTGTGGCCCGGGCTGAGACCCCAGGGTGACACATACCCAGGAAATGCTCTGGGGAGGAGCTGCAGAGCTGGGCCACACAGTGTGAAACCAAGAAGCTAAGGTGGAATGAAGAGCTCTGCTTTAGGAAGTGGGGCAACACCCACTCAAAAGTGTCTTTTAGGACTTTGAGTATAACAACTGTTTGACATTTGACTGAAGGTGTGAAGGACAGAGTTCAGAAGCACATTACAGAGATCAGCCAGGGCAGGAAACTCCCGAGTAATGCCTAGGGAGGACAAGGACATTGCCATGCTATGAGCCCTAGCACCTACTCAAATTCTCAGGTACTTTAAGCCCATCACAGGACAGTCATTACTTGTCTCCAGCCGACCCACACAGCATGAAGCTACTTTGGCTTCCTGTCCTGCAAAACTCGTGGAAGAGCTCTAGTAAGCCTCTAGTAAGCAGAGCTGGGGCAGAGAATTGCACTTACTTGGTGTAACTGAAATTAAGGGAACAAACAGGTTTTCTAGGGAAGCATCATAGGAAGCTGGATGCAAAGAGGCAGCAGGCTTCAGCTCATAGCCTGGACTGAGGAGTGGAGGATCTGCCACTGAGTTATTTGGAAGATCTGGAAAGGGCAATTTCATTGGTAATAAATCCCTGGAAAGAAAAGCATGCAGAAAGCCTGTATTAAGTGGGGATACTACAGGGAATATACTGTCTTCTGCTGTGCCTGTCTGTATTCCCAATCCCTCATCCCTTTTAGGTATAAAGAGACTACAGACTTACACTCTGAGTCCTTCAGGAATTCAAAAACTCTATCATCTGTGGAAGATCTTGCTGTTTCAAAATTCATTAAGGCAGATTTTGGTTCTGTTACTATGGTAAAACTTAGGTTTAGGGCTTTGGAAGGCTGCTGTCCCTGTGCACAGCTTCTCTGGAGCCCTAGTCAGGCAGATTAAAGTAAATTCCAGCTCAAAGACATCACAGGAAGCTGGAAATCTTCAGTAAAATTTCTTGTATTATGGCAGACTGGATAATAGTTTCCTGCTCTGAAGATCTGTGGAGATTAATTTGATTTGTGAACTGTTCCAAGCTTCCACTGAATGCCTGGAAACTACCTTGTCACAATCTGGAGAAAGCTGAGGAAAATACTTTTCGAGTGATAAAAAGGTCTGACTGTAAGGTTTTTTGTTCTTTTAGCTCAACATCACTTTGTTATCAGCCAATGGGATTTGTCTCCCTAAATTTCTGACCCTTGGAAGGTCCTGGTGTGCAATTACACAAGCTGCCATTAACAGGTGCACAACTGCAGGAAAGAGCCAATGTGTGCAGGGATCACTTGCCATCACTAACCAGGGGTAGCTGAAAGGTTTTCCTGAATCTCTCTGCTGAAAAAAGAATTCCTCAGCCCCAAAATCTGACTCTATTATGAGGAGTTTACTTACAAAGAGAATGTGTTGGTCCTGGAGAGTGGAGAGAGATCTTCATCCAGGCTCTGGAATTCACTCTTCCCTGCACAGCTGTCTTCCCAGCTCTCCTGTGGTCCCAGGGTCTGAACAGCACTTACACCTTCCCTTAACCCATTGTGTACAGCAGGCTGGAAAACAAGGCCCTTCAGGTTCATGCTATATAATATCAGCAAAAATAAACCTGTCGTGCTGAAAAGAACTCTGTTTATCAAATACCACTACCTAAAGTAGAAATACATATGAGTCATTTGGTTGCAAACTGCACCTGAGAGATTAACTGAGAGCAGGATTCCAGATTCCCCTCAGAACAGAGTGGTAGGCTGCCAGGGAAAGGCAGACCAGGAATCATCTCTGATTTTTGTCCTTTGTACCTTATGGACTGCAAAGGATCTGAGCATCACTCACCTCTGCTAGGCCAAAATCAGGTGGTGGTTTCTGTACGACAGGGGAGTTGCTGAGACCTAAGAAAGATACCAAAAGATTATTTACACAAAAGATGCCACAGATAATTTACAGAAAGCAGGGGTTTTCCACAGGTCCTTCTTTTGCTGTCTAACACCTCTAAGCACACTGCATCCCTGAAAACTCCCATCTGGATTCTACTTTCTCTTGGGACTGACACTGAAATCAAAGTTCTCCTCCGTTTACTAAAGACCACAAACCCCAGTGCCAAGGGTGACCCTGAAGGGCACCTACAGACCTAAGGACTGCAACTCCTCCTCCAGCAGGCAGCTGGAGGCTGTGCTGCCGTGGTGGGAGGCCCAGGCTGTGTCTGCAGAGGGCTCCGGGGGGCTCTGGCCCACGGCCTCCAGCTCCGAGAAGTCGATCAGGGTGTAGCTCTTGATGCGCCCTGGGGCTGCTCCACACGCTGCTGCAGGGACAGGGACAGAGTTAGCAGGAGCCTCTGGAGAGGAGGGGCACATCCATGGGGCCAGGTGTGCCTGAAAGGTGAAGGACTTGGGGAATATTTTCTGTCAATTATATGCAAGGGAAAACGATGGTTCCATAATGTTTTTCCTGTGTTATAGCACTTTCTCCAGGTTTGTTCTCTGAGAAGCAGGTCCCTCCCAAGCCCCACTCCCACCTGGCAGGGCAGAGCTGCTCTGGGACGCTGTGGGTGCTTCTCACCTGGTGCAGAGCTGGCAGCTGGACCTGCTCCATCCCCGTTCTCCTGGCTGGCCACAACCTGCCTGTACTGCCCCAGCGCCCGTGACAGCTTGTCATTGGCCTGCAGGACCTCAGCTGGGAAACCAGAGCACACACAAAGCACTCATGTCCCAACGGGAAGGTCAGGTCAGCCCCACAGCACGCCCCAAAATGCTCCTGAGGAAGGGCCAGGGCAGCTCAGGAGCAAAAGCCAGCAGAGCAGGCTGCCCTCAGCTCCTCGCTCACCTTTCATTCCATTTTGCCCACACAGCTGCTGATTCCAGGCCTCTCTCTCATTTATCAAGATCACTTTGAAATCTTATCCCATCTCTAAAGTATTCCTAATTCCTGCCATCTCTTCTGCACTTCCTTTTTCTCCACAAGTCTTCCCTGTGCACTTCAGTCTATAACCCAGCACTCCCCAGCTGAAGGGCCATGGCATCTCTGGGTATGAAAGGAAGGTGTGAGGTGCAGTTGAGCTCTCAGGGTTCCTGTCTAGGATGTCTGTTCAGCAACTATTGCTTCAGCCAGATTTTCAAGGCATATGGACAGGAATGAAATGCCAGTTGTGGAATTCAAAGATTTTGCTCTTATCAAATTAACTCTACCCTAGCTGAAACCAGGACACCTTCCTTGGTATTACACTTAAAATTTCAAAATATATTCCTCTTTCTGTGTTTATACACAGGGAGAACTTAAATACCTGGAGAGAAAAGGCTTCAAAAGCCTTCAGTTCTCTAAACATCAGAACTCAAAAAAACTCAGAAAACCACCTCAGCTGGAGAAAGGGATTCCCTGTTTAACTTTGGGCTCCAAGTGAAAAATGAACATCTTCCTCAGAGATGAGCAGGAGGAGACCAAATGCCACTTCCCCTGGGCATGGTTTCATGGTGAGAGCAGGGAGCTTTGCCCACAGGGTGCCAAGTACCCGAGCACCCCCCTCTAGGGCAGGGCAGAGAACCAAGGACAGTGCTGGCTCTTACCCAGAGCCTCCTCGTCAGCCACCGCCTCGCTGGCCAGGCGGAAGAGCAGCGGCCTGAGCTTCTCACAGCGCTGCAGCAGAGCCTGGGGAGGAAAGGTTCCACTGCTCAGGACCAGGCACACTCACACTTCTGTCTCTGCAATCACCTGCAAGTGATGCTCCCTCTAGCAGAGGGAAGGAAAGGAGCATTTACCTGTAGGGTCTGCTGGTCAGCTGGGGATAATTCCTGTCTCCCGTAGTTCTGCAGGAACTCATCCATGCGCCTGACGTTCTCAGAAACCTCACTGATGGCCTTCACTCTTCGGGACACCTGAGCTGACTTTTCTTGTTCCTGTGATGAAAAATGAAAGAAAGGCAGATGATGACTTGGCTGGAGCACTCTGGGTCACACCTGCTAACATTTCATTGCAGGTAGAGAAGGCACAAAGCAGCACAGGTGAGAACATGCCCTCAGCTGCCCTGTCGGGGCACCCTGGCCATGTGCTGTGGAATATGGAATTCATCTCACCACAGGCATGAGCTTGACTTCAAAATTTGAGCTGGGAGCTGTTGGCTTCTGCCACACAGGATGACACACTCAGAACAACCACAGGGCTTTGTTAAACCAAATCTCCATAAGCAGAGAAGTGGAATGGTGCTTCAGATGGAACATGCAAACAGACGTGCACACACACTGCATGCAGGAAAGAGGCAGTTTTGTACAGAAGTGACTTTTTTCCACCTGGGAACTGAGCTTATTTTTGGAAATTTCTGACCACTACAGCAGTACTAGTCCCACTGACATGGAAGTGTCTGCTGTATGCTCGTTCACATATTCCCTCTTCTGGGCAATGGCATATTTTAGGGAAACAAAACAAAATTCTCTCCTGCTGTAATCTCAGAATAATTTGGAAAGACTGAACATGGCCCCTTCTCTGGGGGTCTCTGGTTCTCAGTACAGAGGGTCTCCTGTCAGAAACTGAATGGCCAAGTTCCCTCCCACCCTCCCTGGCTGCAAAGAGGCTTCTCCTGGGAGTTCCCACCTCTTTAATCACGCTCTGGATCAGGCTGTTGGCTGCCTGCAGGTCCTCAGGGTTCCTGCTCTTCAGGAGCTTGGCCAGGAGCTGTCAGGGCAGAGATGGGAGAGCAGTGAGCAGCAGGCTCTGGGCACTGTGCACACATCCCACACCACAGACACCTGCTGCAGAACGGTCCTGGAATCCTGGAAATGGGTCACCTCCTGTCCCATAATCTAACCCAGGTGACACTGCTGCCTGCATACACTGCCTGTTCAGGATTAGGAACTCTGGCCCTGCAGAACTTCTGTAAGACCTGGAGAAGCCCTCCCCTGGGGAGGTTTCATGGAAACTGATGTTTTTTCTGTAAAAAAGTTTCACTTTTTACTAAGGAAATATTTCTGATGAAGCCTCAGAGAGTTCTCTAGCTGTTGCACTGGCAGGAAGGATCAGCATTATTCTGAGACTGTCTGAAACAGCAGAAGCTCCCAAAATATTACTGAGCCTCTTTTCTCATCAGTACAAAACAGAGGGTGGGGCATGAAAACTCTAAGGTTTACCTTGGACTTCTCTTCATCTGTGTCAAAAATAGAATTCTGAGGTCTTGGAGAAGGGGGAGGTAAAATTTTGTCTTCTGGCAGTTTGGGATCTTCTTTTACAATCCCTGGAACAGGTAACAGTAGTTGTTCAGTGATGCCCAAGCTGCTCAAACCTCGATGCTCAACAGTGCACGAGGTTTTGCAGAGATTTCTGGATTAAAATAACCACTGAGGACTATGAAGTATAATGGAATGGATGAAAAATCCATCTCAGGATCCATCTGAACTCATCTCTCATAATCCTGGGAGAGTATTCCAGGGCAAAGATCACTTCTGAGCCTGTCCTATACTTTTTCCCCTGCACACTGTGAACAGAGGCCTCCAGACTGGTCTGAGCTGTGGCTCAGGAAGGCTGTCCTTTGGAAAATCCCTTTAAACAGTCCCTTCAAAACCCAACCAGCTTGGGACCTTTGTCCCTTTGCCTTAAACACAATATATCATGAAAAAGTTGAGTCACAAGCTGAGGGGGGCAGATATCTGTGGGGGAAACCATGGGCTTGGGAGGCTAAAAGGGAAACTGAAATAACAGAACAGAACCTTGTTTCTTCAGCATCTGATAAGCATCCTGGATCTTGACTTCCTGAGGAAACCAGACTGTCCAACTGAATATCACTTCAGTGACCCTTGACTTGACTTTTTCTGAAGACCAAATTCCATAGTACTGAAAACAAGACAGTAAAGAAAGACAAAAAAGCTCAAACCCAAAGAATTGGTGCCAGATCTGGCACAGCAATCCAGCCCCAAGGAGTTTATGTGCAGACACCAAGGACAAAATGGATCCCTCTGAGTTTATTCACAGTGTTGTCAACTTGTATCTTGGGGTTAGGAAACACAAGAAATGCTATGGAGTGTATGAGAATCACATCCATGTCCTATAACAATCAAAATTACACCACTTCAAACTTCTCTGATCAGTTACTGAATCCAAAACCCAAAGCAGCTTATTTTAGTGAAAACAGTTCTCTGCTTGACTTTAAACACTCCCCTTAACTGCTGCAATGCAATCACACTGCTGGCCTCAGCCAGCCCCAGGCACAGGAAAACGGAACAAAACCAGAAATGAAAGTTACTGTCTCTTATCAACATCTCGGGTTTTCTCCAATTTCTCTCCTCATTGCCTATGAGCACTCCTCTTATAACAAAAAACACAAACCTTCCCAAGGCCAGGCATTTCAAACTCATTAAATGACACCTGTCCTCTCAGAGCAGTAAACAGAATTGTCTTCAGTGGTATATGCTTTAAAGTCTGTGATTTCACTGAAATTCTGTCACCAAGCCTGAGACTGAGACAAGAAGTTTTGTTCTTCAGTTGAGCATTTCTTTGAAATCAGCTTTTTGCAGCTCTGCCCTTGGGCTGATGCAATGGAAAATGAAACGTGGGCCAGTGGTAAATGTGTGCAGGATCCACCAGAAAGAGAAATTGATGGGTGTGATGCTGAGAGGGTTTCAGGCAGGCCCAGGCCCACCCCGAGGAAGAGGAGCATGGCCAGAAGATCCCACTGTCTCTGATAAAGCAGAGCTGCATTTCTTATCCTGAAACACCCTGGAACAACCATCACCTACCTTTGGGGAAAGCACTTTAATCAGCTCATTCAGAAACCTGAACTTGGCCATTTCACTGTGAAATCTGTCACCACAGTTGTTCACACAGGTCTCCAGCACCTGCAGAAAACAAAATGTTACCAACAGGAATTGAACACACAAGGCTTGGGGAGCTTCCAAAAACTTCATCATTTTATTACTAAATCTAAACTTTCTGACCCTGCATTCACCAACACAAGATACTGAGAAAGTCATGCAGCAAGAACATGTTTCATTCCTTCATCCAGCCTTCCAAGGCAGCACATTTAAGACCACCTGCTCTGTTCTACCCATCACTAACAACTTCTGAGCTATTGGCTCTGTGGTGGGACACAGCTCACACAGCCTGAGCTGCAGACCAATGGAACACAGCAGAGTAACGTGGGGAGGAACAGAACCAGTCACTCCCTCCACTGTGCCCTGGTTTCTGTATTCCTTGTGCAAGGGAAAGTTAAAAGGGAGAGGCATCCAAGAGAAAGACAAAGACATCAACATCTAGGAGAAAAGGAAGAGAGAGCTATCCTGTCTGCTCTGCTGTTTACCTGCCAAACTCCTCCCAAGTGACTGCTTTGTGTGCAGATGGAAGTACTCACTGTGAGAGCATGGAGAGCTTCTCCCTCCTGAGGGGACTGAATTTTGTGTGCCAGCAGCCTCAGCGCAAGCAGCGGGCTGGGGAAGAGCAAAGCAAGTCACACCATGCACAAGTTCCCAGGAGAAACAAATGCTGCTGGGTTTGCTGCACAGAAGAGCAGCTGCTGGATTCACAACAGGACAGACACCCTTCCTGGGGCACAGTGCTGGCCAGGGACACGGGCACACACACAGGGGGTGAACTGGTGACCCCAGCCTCGCCCAGGGAGCAGCAGGGACAGCCTGGGGGATGTCCCTGGGCAGGCACCACGGGGGCTGGCTCTCTGCAGCTGCAGGAGCTTCGATGGCAGCCAGGGCAGCCTGTGCCAGCTCCTGGGCACGAGCTGAGTGCCAGACTATGAGCTCTGAACTCAGTCTGCTCTAAACACAAAGAGGATCACTTGATCACTAAGGTTTGACAGATCATTTGCTTAATTAGTCCCTGCTACTTCCCACAGAGCCCAGACTGTCAGCTGGAAGGTGAGGCGATCTCAGTAGAGGTCCTCCACCTGTCTGGAAGGAAACCTGAGGCTGAGCTCCCTCGGGGCTCCCCTGCAGAACCCCACAGCAGGAATCCTTGGCCAGACTGCCAAGGGCATGGCCAGCAGGACCTGCTGCCTGCTGGGCTCCAGCAATTGATGTGAGAGCCCATTCCCAGACAGCACCCTCTATCACTCTGGCACACACCTGTTTCCAACTCGTGTTTCCAACTCATTTCCACTCCTGGGAGCAGCGGAGCCCAGCGAGCCCCCCCAGGCCCCATTCCCACAGAGCCATGAGGGAAGCTCAGAGCCAGACCCAGCCTGGGTGCACACAAAGAGCTGTGTGTCTGCCTTACCCCTCCGTGTCAGCGTTCACCTGCTCGCAGAACCGCTGGATGCATTCCCAGTTCTCCTCGGAGATACTCGGGTCAGTGGCCTCATCTTACAGAGGGAGAAGAACAGCAGAGGAAGAAGGAAAGCCCAGTCTCAGTGTGAGCAAGTGCTCAGAACAGGAAGCAGCTCAGACCTCACTGCTCCAGAGCTTTTTGTAGCAGAAAAGGGAGATCCAGGACGAGCAGGAAACAGCTGTTACTAAAAACTGCCTTAAAATACAGTCCCAAGCACACACTTAGAGTCAAGCACAGCCTGACAGCAGCAGATGTTGCTTTTTGCAGGAGAAACTTAAAAACCATTCACAGGCAGCTCTCCTGGGACCACTGCAAAACTTGTGCTGGAACACAGGCAGTTTACACTTCTGCACACCTAAATTAAGGAAAGGCTTTTTCGGCTTTATCCACTCCCTAGTCTGTCGCTCAGCCAGCTTTAGGGGCTGAGGATGGGCAGGACAGAAGGGGAAAAGGACAGATGCAGCAAGACAGCACCCACATCCCTCCACAAGGGTTCTGTGGGGGCAGTGGGCCCTTCCCCACCGAGGTGAAGCTGCTCCAGTGCCCACCCCAGTTTGGAAGAGGCAGCAGAGCCAGCAGCCAGGCCAGCCCCGAGCCCCAGGCCCCAGCCCCACTCACTGAGCCAGCGCTGCAGCTGCTGCCCGGTGCCAGCCATGGGCTCTGTCCCTGTGCCCGGGCAGGACGTGGCTCCTGCCACCCACACAGCCCGTGGGCAGCCCTGTCTGTGCGTGCTCCCAGTGCTGCTGCTGTGGAAGTGGTCACTGTGGGCGTGGGCTCAGCACAGCACCCCGCAGAGCTCCTCCCCTCCTCCCCTCCACACGCAGAGTATTGGTGAGAGCGGAATCAAAGCCACCACATGAATTTAATAATTAAAAGGGCATCGGACAAAAGAGGAAAAAACATCCCAGTCTCCTGATCAGGGATATTTTTAGCAGAACCACGTGCATGACACAGTAGGCAAGGAGGAAACCCCCTCTGAGCAGCTCACTCAGCCTGGTAGGACACCAGGGCAGCTAAGAGGGCAGCAGCTATAATACACATGTTTATATATAAATACCTCCACTGTATTTACTGGGGAACTGTGCTGTGTAGCTGTAGGTACCCTGACTGCAGGGCCCTCTCCAAAAAGAATCTGATTGTTTTATCAGCAGTTCAGTTACTTTCTGTCCACATGGTCTGAATTAAATGCTGATACATCTCTTTTTCTCCCAGCCTGCAAACCAGGCTCCTCGCACGAGGGCACAGCAGGACAGAGTTGAATCTGGACTCGTTTCCTCTCCCAGACGAAGTGGTTTGTGCTTAGTGCAGGTTTGTACAGACGTGGGACCAGCACAGACTCCTGCCTGGCCTGAAGCCCAGCTGGTCTGATCAGAGATGATCCTGCAGGTGCCACCCGCACCATCCAGGAGCGCGGTCTGGCAGCGTCCCCGACGTCCCTGTCAGCTGGACAGAGCTCTGTGTATCCGGCCACACACCTCCTCAGCTCCCAGAGTCACCATCATCTCAGCAACACTCGGGCCGTGCTGCAAACACAGAGAGTCACACAGGAACTGAAACTCCCCAGCACGTGTCTGAGCACCAGGGTGATTGAATCGACAGCGCTTCGCTCTGCTCGCTGCCAGACTGCGGGGGGGCATTAGCAGCTCAAACAAAGCCTTGGGGTTTCTCCTCCTGAAGGCAAATGCCAGCCCTGGTCAGAGCAGGATTAGCACCAGAGCTGAGCCAGGATTACTCTTTGGAGAACTTTTGTAAAACCTGGTTTTGAGCTCTGTGAAAGCACATTGCACACAATCTCAGAACTGTTCTTTTTACCTGGCGCCCGCTGAGCACCAAGCGGAGGAGCTGCATCATGCTGCTGTACTTGGTCTCTCTGGTTTGCTTCTGGAGGCTTCTCAGGTCTTTGTTCAGCTCCTCCACAGTCAAAGCAGCTGCCTGCCTTGTCATGAGCCTTTAGGAAAGAAGGTGTCCTTACACTCTGGGGACATGAAAACCACAGGATTCCTACCTCCTACCCCTGCCCTGTGCCAGGGCGCTCCCTCTGCTCACCAGAAGCAGAGCTCATTCAAAAGAGCAAGTTTAAACTACAAAATTAGGCCACAGACCTGGAAAATCACAAAAAAAGCAGTAATTCTGATTGTTTAAGAATACAGTTTTCAGAGATGAGGAGGCATTGCTGCCACTACTCAGCTCAGACAGCAGCACACTTACCCTAGTACTAGTTTTCCTATTTCATCTACTTCTGCAGAAATTGTTTGAAGCTGCTGCCGGGACACCGAGGGCCTGACCCACAGGTAAGAGTAATCACTCGACACCAGATTCTTCAGGAGGCTTATGTGACCCTGGGGAAAGAAAGCAAAGCTGGCAGGGCAGAGGGCTGTGCTGTGGGGGAAGCAACTCCTCAGCTTGGAGGATGGTGGCACAGTGCTCTGCCACTACTCGTACTTTTCTCAGCAGAAGGACTCGCTCCACATATTCGTTTTCCAGAACATCTGGATCCACTTGCTGGTCCCCATAGACGAGCTCCACCAGCCCCTGCAGCTCCCTAACGAGCTTCTGGCGCAGCCCTTGGTTCTCGATGTGACGGGTGAGGTGGATCCTGTAACACAGAGCTGCTTTTGCATTGCTGTGGGTTACATCGGGTCACCCCAACCACACTTCACAGAAGTCACAGGATATTGTGAGTTAGAAGAGACCCACAAGGATCATCAAGTCCAACTCTTCAGGGAATAGCCCATCTGGGGACTGAACCCACAACTCTGGCATTCTTGGCACCATGCTCTGACCAACTGAGTTCAAACTGTGTAACTGTTAGAAAAGCAACACTAAACCACAGTCAGACACTCTACAAAGAAGCATTTAGCTCTGGTGCCCCAAGGGAACTGATGATGAGGCCACTCTGCAGCACAATGTCCTAGCAGCACAAGTGTACCTGCAGAAAAACCTTATGGAAGTGTTCACTCTCTTTAGATGTTATTTTCTTGGGTTATAAACTTAAGACTTTAGATCCTCCCAGCTACATCCACCCTCTGCCTAGACTTCCAGTGTTGCCAACCCCAGTGTCCAAGTACAGAATGGGAGAAAGTGGCAGGAAAGGTGTGAGCAGGAACTTAAGCTTCCTCTTAGCACAGCCCAACAGCTGCTGCACCAGGACCATGCTTGATCCAACAAACAAAACCTCCAGGCAAAGCCAAGTGCTAGAAGTAAATTCTCACTGACATGGTGCTTACCGCATTTTAAAGGCACCATTAATTTTTTACCTGTTGAATTCTGGGAGCGCTTCAAGGTCCAGGAGAGCAGAATGGGTTGTAATTCTGCCTACATCAAACTGGGAGATCAGCTCCTCCAGGGTCCTCCCCATCTGCTTCTCTGCAACACAACCCAAAGGGAATCACAGGCTCTGTGCTCCCGTGCAGAACACAGCACACCTCAGGCTGGGGCTGGCAGCACGCTGAGCAAAGGTGACACAGGACAGCCACCTGTGCAGTCCCAGCAGCAGCAGGGACAGCCCCTGGCAGGCACTGGGAACTGGGACATTCTGCTTGGCCCCGCCACCCTCCTCAGCACAACACCTTCCCCTCTGCTGGCCAAAGAGGAGTCACACTCAGCCAGGGGGCTGCACTGCCCAAGGAAGATTTCATTCTCAAGCAGAGTTCTCAGAAGTTAATCTGTGATCCCCACACAGCAAGAACCACAAAAGGAGACATTGACTCCACACCTTGCGGTCTGTCAGCTTAAAGAAAAAGCGGCATAGTTGTCAACACTGCAATTATTAACCACAGAATGCAAGTTTTCCCAAGACTTCACAGACAATTTCTCAGCCTTGAAGTGAGGGTTTTCCCAAGGGAGAACCCATTAAGCACCTGACTCGATTTTAATGGCTGCACAGCAGCAGAAAGATTTCCACCATCCCAGCTCTTTCCACAGGAGCTCCGTGGAAGGGCTGGTGGCACCTCAATGACTGACTGGTTACAGGGCACCCATTCCCTGACCCCTTCAAACACTGACAAAGTTCTCAGCTATTAAAACAAACCCAGCCCGTGCCACAAAGTCAGCTGGCAGTGAGCTGGCAGGCAGCAGGCTGCGGCGTTACCTGCGAACCCCGAGCCGCAGTTGGTGACAATGTCCAGCAGTGCCTCTGGCAGGAAGCCATCCCGAGCAAAGCGCTCCAGGAAGATGTCCCCCTGCCTCTTGGACAGCTTGCCACCGTCCTTGTTCAGCAGAAGCGGGAGGTGGCCAAACTGCGGGGGCTCCCAGCCAAAGGCTTTGTAGAGAAGCAGGTGCTTGGAAGTTGAAGTCAGCCACTCGGTCCCACGCAGAACGTGGGTGATGCCCATGTAGTGGTCATCTACCACGTTGGCCAGGTGGTATGTGGGGAAGCCATCTGCTTTCAGAATCACGGGGTCACCTTCCACCTCAGCCACCTCGTGCTTGTTCCAGCCATAGACCAGGTCCTGGAAGGGTTCCACCCCCTTCTCCAGGCGGAAGCGGATGACGCAGTCAAGGCCCTGGGACAGCTTCTCAGCCACCTCCGCGGGCGTCAGGTGCCGGCACCGGTTGTCGTAGCTTTGGGAGATGAGAACCAAGGTTTCTGCTCAACACAGGCCAACACCGTGAGCCATTTTTACATTCCCCAAACTCTTCGCAGACGCCTGAATTTTAGCTGCACGCTGCCCACTACACCTCCAGTCAAACAGCTCATCTCTGGAGGGTGACATGTGCTGCGGGGCCCTGTGCAGGCAGAGAGGCACAGCCCCATTGCCGTGGGGCCCTGTGCAGGCACAGCCCCATTGCCGGGGGGCTCTGTGCAGGCAGCGAGGCACAGCCCCATTGCTGGGGGGCCCTGTGCAGGCACAGCCCCATTGCTGTGGGGCTCTGTGCAGGCACAGCCCCATTGCCGTGGGGCTCTGTGCAGGCAGAGAGGCACAGCCCCATTGCTGGGGGGCCCTGTGCAGGCACAGCCCCATTGCCGTGGGGCTCGGTGCAGGCACAGCCCCATTGCCGGGGGGCTCTGTGCAGGCACAGCCCCATTGCTGTGGGGCTCTGTGCAGGCAGAGAGGCACAGCCCCATTGCCGTGGGGCTCTGTGCAGGCAGAGAGGCACAGCCCCATTGCTGCGGGGCCCTATGCAGGCACAGCCCCATTGCCGTGGGGCTCTGTGCAGGCAGCGAGGCACAGCCCCATTGCTGGGGGGTCCGTGCAGGCATGGCCCCGAGGGACGTGCAGGGCCAGTGCCAGTGCCAGGGCCGGGGCAGGGCAGGGACGTACCGCGGGGTCTGCTGGCGGCGCAGTGCATCCATGCGCAGCAGCTGCAGGCGCTGCGGGCTGCAGAAGCAGCGGTAGGCAGCCCCGCTGTCCAGCAGCGCCGCGCCGGCCCGGCCGTACAGCTCCAGCCGCAGCGACTGCACGTAGGGCCCCGCCGGGCCGCCCCGCCCGGGGCTCTCGTCCGGGGGAATACCTGCAACAGGGCCCCAGGTGAACAGCTGGGCTGCCAAAGCAGCCCCAAGGCACGGCCAGAGCCACCCTCCAGCCCGGTACTCTTTGCCTCTAAAACAGAGAGAAGGGTTTGGTGGGTGAAAAATGAAAGGTGTTTCTAAATACCTGCCCAGTCCAACATATCTTCTATTCCTTCTGCAGCTCCGGGCACCACCCGATTCTGATCTGTATCCTCCACTCTTAAAATAAAGGTCCCTTGGTGTTTTTTGGCAAAGATATAATTGTACAAAGCGGTCCTAAGGCCACCTAAATGCAGGAAACCTGTAATCGTGGGGAAAGCAGAGAAAGTGGTCACAAAGAAGACCCAGGGGAGAGTTCTAAATATGAGCTGGAAGGGCGCTGGATGCTGCCTGCGATGGCAGCGTCACCTCATGAGCACAGCTCCGGGGACACTGGCTATGACAATAACTTATGGATGACCACTGCCAGGAACAGAGTCCCTGAAGTGACCTGGAAATCCCTTACAAGCTGGCACATGCCAGGAACAGCACTGCCACGGGACACCAACAGTGACCCCGCCCGACCGGGAGGGCACCGGGACACGCTGGAAGGGCGAGCCCGGGAGCTCGGGCAGGAACGCTCCGGGAAGCCAGCAGCCCCTCGAGCATTCGAATTGATGTTTTCCAACCCAAAGCCCCGCCCCCGCCGCAGCGGAGTCCCGGGAGCGGGCAGGGGCGGGGCTGCCGAGGGGTCGGTTACCTGTGGGGCTGGGCCCGAACCGGACCCGCGGCCCCCGCTCGAGGCCGAGGCCGGGACCGGGGCCGGGGCCGGGACCGAGAGCAGCTCCCGGTGCCGCTCCGGGCGCCGCCGGTGCCGCCGCGCAGCGCAGCGCGCGCAGAGCTCGCACCATCCCGCCACGTGCCCACGTGGCCGCGGCGCCGTTTCCGCCCGGCCGCGGCAGCCAATCCCCGCGCGCGCCGCCGCCGGGGAGGGGCGTCCCTTAAAGGCGCTGCCATCCGCTTCGTCCGGCCGCGCGAGGGGATCGCGGCCGCCGCCACGGGCTCGGCAGCGCGGGGAGGTTCCGGTTCCCGAGCGCTGAGCGGAGGGTTCGGCGCCCCTCCCGCCTCCCGGCGCGGGGCGGCCGGTGCTGCGGGGGCGCGACCCGGGAGCCCCCACCGCCCCCACCCTGAGAGGCGGGTGGGGGCGACTACGGGAGCCGGCGCGGCCCAGCAGCGGCGGCGGCGGCGTTTCCCGGCGTACCCCGCGGCGGATTGTACACAATCATCATGGCTGCCGCCGCCGCCGCCGCTGATGGTACGAGCGCGGCCGGGAGCCCGCGGTGCCCGGAGCCCGCGGTGCCGGGAGCCGGCGGTGCCGGGAGCCGGCGGTGGCCGGAGTCCGCTGTGCCCGGAGCCGGCCGTGCCCGGAGCCCGCGGTGCCCGGAGCCGGCGGTGCCCGGAGCCCGCTGTGCCCGGAGCCGGCGGTGCCCGGAGCCCGCTGTGCCCGGAGCCGGCGGTGCCCGGGAGCCGGCGGTGCCCGGGAGCCGGCGGTGGCCGGAGCCCGCGGTGCCGGGAGCCGGCGGTGCCCGGAGCCCGCTGTGCCCGGAGCCGGCGGTGCCCGGAGCCCGCTGTGCCCGGAGCCGGCGGTGCCCGGAGCCGGCGGTGGCCGGAGTCCGCTGTGCCCGGAGCCGGCGGCGCCGGGAGCCGGCGGTGCCCGGAGCCGGCGGTGGCCGGAGCCGGCGGTGCCGGGAGCCCGCGGTGCCCGGAGCCCGCGGTGCCGGTGCAGGGGGCGGCGGGGCGGGCCGGGAGGCGCCAGCGCGGGGAGCCGGCCCCGGACACGCTGCGGGCGGCGCTCCGGGGCTGGAGCGGGGCCGGGCCGGGGCAGCTTCCCGTGGGCCGGGATCTTCCTGTCCGCTCCCCACAGGTGCCGAGGAGCCGGGCATGGAGGCGGAGGCGCAGGAGCTGCCCCTGGGCTGCGGCGGAGGGGCCGTCTCGCCGGCGCCCGGGAGGTCTCCGGAGGGCGAGGAGCGCCGGGAGCCCCCGCAGGCGTCCGTCAGCAACGGCGGCGACGAGGGCGGCGGGAGGGAGCTGGTGGAGCTGAAGGTGATCTGGAACAAGAACAAGTACGACGTGAAGTTCTGCCTGGACAGCACGGGAGCCGAGCTGAAGCAGAAGATCCACTCGCTGACAGGTCTGTCGGGGCCGCCGCCGCCTCCCCCGCGCCTCCCCGGCCGCCGCCGGCCGCTAATGGCTGTGCTTGTCTCTAGGCCTCCCGCCGGCCATGCAGAAAGTGATGTTCAAGGGACTCCTGCCGGAGGAGAAAACCTTGCGGGAAATCAAAGTAACAAACGGAGCAAAAATAATGGTGGTGGGCTCTACCATCAACGATGTGTTAGCAGTAAATACACCCAAAGAAGCTGCTCAACAGGAGGTCAAAGCTGAGGAAAACAAAAAGGAGCCACTTTGCAGACAAAAGGTAATTAATATCTCAGTAATTGCTGGCGTGGGGGAGCAGTGGGATTTACGTGGTTCTCCTGCAGGGACTTCTGGATCCAGTTCCTCCTCAGGTCACGTTGGGGGTTCATTTCCTCAGCTCAGTGTTGGAAGGACTCTGGGCAGGGGAGTGAGTTGTTTAGTCCAGCAGGGATTGGGGCTTTACAGGACACTGCTTGTGGTACCAGGTACAGCCAAGCATTTTGATTAAGAAATGGAAACGTGTGATGGATGTTAGTGCAAGTACAGCCCAGATAACTCTGTCTAAAGCCTAACTAGCTCTTATTGGCACAAAAGAATTGATCTCCAAAAACTGCTTGAAATGAACACCAAGAGAGCAGTTCCCTCAGCTGCCCCAGCCCTGAGGGGGGTGTGGGTGTTGAATTCTCCTCTCACATTTTGTAGTACAGTGCAGTGAGGGTGGTTTGATGGTCCTGCAGTGTGGGGGGCTGGTGAAGGATTTCCAGCTCAAGGTATTACCAGCCCTGTACTTTCCTCAAAATAAACTTGGTTAAAATGAAGTAGTGCCTCCATGAAGCATGCTAATGACTGTCTGTGCTTTATCACAGTTCACACTCAGTGAACTGCCATCATTCCTTAAAGGTGCTCAGCTAGGTACAAGCTGTGAGTGTGGCTTTGAAGGTTACCACTGCTCTGATCCATTCTGCTTTGGTGCTGGGCTGCACTGCCAGATGTGGAACATTTCTGCCATTCACTGGATGCAACACTTCGGTCTTATAGACGTGTATTTATGGCTGTCTGTATTTGAGAAGGCTGTTATCCTTGGCATCATGTTGGAATCCCATTCATTTTGATAATTTCTTGGGAGTATCTTGGAAAGTGCACAATTAAGTTTGGAAATAACTGATGCCCATGTGATAAATGCCAGTGAGCAGCCCTCAGCTGTCTCTCAGTGCCATTGGGAGGTGGTCAGGGGGAAGCTGGAAGTACACTGCAAAGCTTTGTAACATTCCTGTAACTTTCATTTCTGTTTTTATGTTGTAGCAACACAGAAAAGTGTTGGATAAAGGAAAACCTGACGATGTGATGCCTTCTGTCAAAGGCGTGCAGGTGCGTGAGTAAGGTCCTGGGACAGTCAGAGTCAGAAAAGAGACTTCTCTGTGGTTTGGGGCCCTTCCCCACTAGTTCAGTCGTTCTTTGCTGTCTTAGCAGAAGGCTGGAAGGAATGGCATGGTGGTCCTTATGCTTTAGAAGTTGAGGGGCTGTCTCTCTGCTGCCCCAGGCATGCCCATGACTGGCTGTGTCTCGTTGCAGGAGCGGCTGCCCACGGTGCCGCTGTCCGGCATGTACAACAAGTCAGGGGGCAAAGTCAGACTGACCTTCAAACTCGAGCAAGACCAGCTGTGGATTGGTACAAAAGGTGAGCACCTCTCAGCCTCGGGGGTGAGCAACTGGTGACTGGGCTGTGAGTGAACTGTGTGACCTAGAAAAGCTTCTCCTCTGACTAAATCGTGTTTAGGGAATGACGTTGGTATTGCAGTGTTCAAAACCCCTTGTTCCTTTTCTCACCTGCCATTCTCCCAGGTCACTGAATAATACTCAGTACTCCAGATTGGTTCCTGAAAAACTGGAGTTCAGGGGTGTCAGCAGACTGATGGCCCAGTGAGCTGCTCCTGGCTCCAAATGTAAATGATAGTATTGGGTATTTCTGGCATATCTCAAAGCACTCCATAAGCAGCGTGGATTTGGTGCCAGCAGTACACAGGGGCCCAGTGGCTTAGCCAGGACTTGGAAGGAAAACTCAGGACTGGGATAGAAACCAGGAGTGGTGGTGTCTCTGGCACTCTGTGTCCTTCCAGCCAAAGTTATGTGGGTGTCTTGTCTCAGGGGTGCACAGCTGTGGGGCTGTGCAGAGGGGTTGGCCTGCAGCCCTGAGTGGTGCCAGGAGGAGCTGGGAATGATGTGGGGATAACGTGCCTTGCAGGGGATGTCTGTGTCCTGGTTTTGGCTGGGATAGAGTTGGGTTTCTTCCCAGGAGCTGTTTTGGGTTCAGGACGGGCACAGTGCTGATAACAGTGGATGTTTTGGTTGTTGCTGCACAGTGTTTCCCTCAGTCAAGGACTGTTTGGTGTCTCAGACTCTGCCTGTGAGGAGGCATGCGAGGAGATGGGAGGGAGCTGACCAGGACAGCTGGCCAGAGCTGGCCAAAGGAATATCTCCCACCACAGAGCATCATGTCCAGTGTAAACTGGGGGGGCAGTTGGCTGGGAGGGACTACTCACTGAAGGGGGCAGGCTGGACATTGGTCAGCAGTGGAGAGCAGCTGTATTGGGCATCGCTGGTTTCTCTGGAGTTCATAGTTTATTTATTTTATTACTACTATTATTACCAGTAGTAGTAGTATATTTTATTTTGTTTCAGTTATTATACAGTTCTTAACTCAAGCCATGAGTTTTTTTACTTTTTTCCCTGGTTCTCCTCCCCATCCCTGCAGGGCAGGGGGAGTGAGTGGCTGTGTGGTGCTTAATTGCTGGCTGGGGCTAAATGGGACTCTGGGATCCCCCCACCTGCCAGGGAAGCTGTGCTCCTTCAGTTTGACTGGGCTGGGCACTAGTGATGAGCAAGAGGGATGAAGCTGCTTGCTCACTGTCCCAGTAAAGCAGCCTAACTGGGTGGTTATAATGCCTCCAGCTGCTACAATAGTTCCAAAGTAAGCAGAAATCTCAAAAGTTTTTGATCCTTTCTTTGTAGGACAGACTTGATTGTGAAGATTTTTCTCTGGCTTTAAAACCTCTCTTGGTGCCAGTTGCAGTGATTTCTCTCCTGAGCAAAGTGATGAAGCAAGACATTGGTGTTTTTAACTCTCCAGGTTGGGCAGGCAGGTTTTTCTGTTAGTGATCCCAGGTTCTAGATCCATGCTTAGTATTTAGGTGATTCATCTCTTCCATCACCCTCCAGATGAGTTTTCAAGGTGTTCTGCATGGTGTTGCTTAAGCTGTGAATTTGATTCTTCTTTGTAGTCCTGTGTTTCCTGTAACCTGTTTCCCTACTTCCCTGGATTAGCAGCAACTTGCTGCCTCTAGGGAATGGTTGTAATTGCTGGCTGTTACTGGGAAAAACTCCTTCCTGCTCTGAGAAACCCAGGACAGAGGCCAGCAGGTCAGGGCTGGAGTAAGCACAGAATCTGGGTGTTGACACAGCCTGTCACTTGCTGGCCCAGGGAGCTGGAGCTGGTTCTTACCCTGCAGCCTCCCTGGGGCTCCCAGGGGGTTTGTGGTCTGAAGTTTGGTACAGGCAGCTGCTCCCCAGTTGCTCTGTGTCAGCACAGAGGCATGGATAATGGGATTTGTCTGTTGCTGGGATACTCCGAGCAGAAGTTGATTTGGGGGGTGCTGAACAAGGACAAAGTGGGGTTTTACCTCCTGAGTGAAGTCAGAGGTCTGAACAGGTAGTTCAGAGTGAGCTCAGTTATGAGACAGAGAATGTTTTTCCTTGTGTCACTGAGTTTATCTCCCTGCATGCTTTCTGTAGGTAGGTTTGAGGTTTTTTGGCTCACAAATTAAATAAATCTATCTCAGAAACTCAGAGTTCAGTTTCTCCTTTGTGAAGTGTTTTGGGTATTCTCTGTCTTGTATCCAGAAGATAATTTTCAGCTGGTGCTGGATGCTTGAACTGAAAGGCAGGACCTTGGAATTAAATGTTCAGAAAGGAGAGGACAGAGCTGACAGGAAAGCTCTGCCCTGGACCATGTACTTTGTTCCTCTTGTCATTGCCTCTGGCTGGTGATGTTACTCTGCCATGTAGTTGTAGTCTTTTGGGGGCTTCAGTTTCTCTTACTTGTTTCTTTCCCTGTTTTCTCTTTTATGTTGCCTTCCGTGTGCTTCTCTGCCCACTGCTGCAGGGTAAGGCCTGGCCTAGGCTCTCAGAGTTAGGTCAGTGTGTCTTTGCCAGCTTTCAGGCTTGCTGTTGGGAGTTGAGTGTAATTCTTGGTAGTGAGTTCTGAGTATTCTCATACCTGGACTAGACTCCATAGGGTGAGCATCCCTGCTGCTCCAGGGGAGTTCCTTATGGGAAACATTGAGTAAAGCCTGGGATTTCCCACCACTCAGGCCCAAATCATGAGCACTGAAATACTTTGTGTGATGCAGGGGAGCTGTGGGAGCCACTTTTGGATTCCTTCATGCTGGGGTGCCTCCTGTGGGGCTGTGTGTGGGATGTGGTGCTGCAGCCACCACGGCCTGGGCAGCAGGTGTCCACAGCTCACCTGGAGGGCAGACTGTTGACCTGAGGAGATTTTGGCATTGATGGAGGTGATGTATGAAATGAATATGAAATTCTGCTTCCCCACGTGTCAGAAATAATACTTTGATCAATTTTAATGTAGAGAGAACAGAAAAGTTACCCATGGGGTCCATTAAAAATGTGGTGAGTGAACCTATTGAAGGCCATGAGGATTATCACATGATGGTGAGTAACAGCTCTACTTTAATCACATCCATCTAATTCCTTCATGCAGTGCACACTCCTGAGGCTGCAGGTCAGAGCAGGCTGGAGTGGTTCCAGCCTTGTGGAGATGGGCTCCTCTCACACTGCCAGTATTTTGGGTCCATGTTGAATATCTGCAGCTGTGTGGAAATCCAGACTGGTTTCACACAAACATGAAGTGCTTAAGCATTACTTTGTGTCTTCTGACTGTGACAGTGTTAAACCACTAAACATACTCACAACACAGCTCATGATTTCTTAATGGTAGTGAGATTTTTTTTTGATACCTGGTTTAATTTCTACATTCTGTGGTATTTATATGAACAACAGGCCTTGATGGAGGTTAAGAAAAAAAAAGATTTGATGCTGTAATATTTTTTCACACCTGTAATTTTCTGAACAATTCGTATGAGATCTACCAAAGTTATATTTCAGCAGAGAACTGTGCTAATGTACTGAAATTTCGGCTAGTTTGGATTTTTTTAAGATCCTGCTTTTCAAAGTACAGTAACTAACTTTTGATGTTAAAGTAAGTTTCTTTTCTGTAAGAAGTGTGTTTCCTACTTTAGGGGAAGGAAAGGGAAATGTTTTTCCTTAAAGTCACAGCCTGCAGGGCAGTGCTGCTCTAGTCTCTGTCCAAGTACTTGATTTTTATCACCCATGTGAGAAGAGGTCCTCTTCAGCACATGTTGCAATTAACTCAGCCCACAGCAAGGGCAGAGGCTCTGGCATGCCATGGTGCCCCTCTCCTGGGCATAGGAGAGAAGTTGGGAATAGGACATCATGTCTTAAATATGAAATCCTATAAAAACATGGTCATTGTCTTGTTTAGTTCCTGCTTGGCTTCTCAGCTCTGCCATTTCTTTAGAGACTCTGAGTTATGTTTCAGGTTGTCTACCAGAACAATTTCCTCATGTTCTTGAAACTGGCCAGGAGTTCTGGTTACTGTTGTGATGTTGTAAAAGGGAAGAGCTCATGGTTTTCTCAGTGCTCTGCAGCTCTTGCTCTCTGCAGTGCTCCTTAATTGCCCACCCAAGAGCTGTGCTATGCCCTGAGTGCTGCAGGGAGCAGCAGGTGGGACAGGCTGGTCTGGTTTGGCAGTGGATGGGCTGTGCCTGCCCACTGGGACCAGCTCTTTGTTCCCATGTGTAAATGTTGTCATTTTTAATTGCAGGC
This sequence comes from Phylloscopus collybita, assembly GCA_027886175.1. Lineage (NCBI taxonomy): Eukaryota > Metazoa > Chordata > Aves > Passeriformes > Phylloscopidae > Phylloscopus > Phylloscopus collybita. Next base: position 620,889 of record JAJNNQ010000048.1, read on the forward strand.
ATTTCAGCTGGGCCCAACAGAAGCATCTTACTACTGGGTCTATTGGGTCCCAACTCAGTATGTGGATGCAATCAAAGACACGGTGCTGGGGAAGTGGCAGTATTTTTGAAAGCACGCTCACCTCTGGCACAGGAAAATGACACAAATCTAAGGACACTGCTGGGAGAGGCCTCCAACATCCCTGGATGTGACAGTCCTGGAACTTATTATTAAAACATGCTAAACGAGGCATGGATGGAAGCCAGAGGTGATGTTCTTTCACCATTAGTTTACTTTTAACTTAAAAGATTTCACCATCCCTTTTCTGCAGTCAGCTTCAACCATATTTAAAGCAAATACAATGGAAATCAATAAATCTTAATTCACAAAATATCGTGTGTAATACACTTAAATCTGCTGAGAGTTGATCTTCCAGTTTAGGTTTAAAAAGAAAATATTACAATGTATTATTGATGATTTTTTACGTGGTTTGAACAAAACCAAATATTTTCATAATCTCTCAGTTATCAGCATTAGACTTAATTTAGTTACTGGGTTGTGACTGGGACTTTGAGGAGCAGCTTTTTCAAATAAACTGTAGCAGTGTGCAGCGTCGCTGTTGGGTGAAGCCATATCCTGCTGGCCCTCCAGGGCAGCTTCCACTCCTTGGTAGCAGAACTAATTCTTTGTTTTAACCCAAAGATGCCCTGCTTGCTTGGGATTCTTCCTGGCCTTTTCCCGACCCTGGCAGCTCCTTGTTGGTCTGGGTAGCGTGTCTGGAGCAGGTGAATTCTGCAGGGATGTTTTGTCATGGCAGGGGACCTGGTGCTGCCAGCTGTTCCCTCTGGTGCCCGGTCAGTGCTTCACCTCCTGCCCTGGGCTGCTACATTTTGGGAGCATTTTCTTGCTCGAGCATGTTGCAGTCCAGGATCATTTTCTCACTGCTGCATTGACGCTGAGCTGTTGGACTGGAAACAGCCTTGTGCTGCCTGCTGGGAGCAGGGGGACACAGTGACATGGACATGGATGGAAACAGCTTTGTGCTGCCTGCTGGGAGCAGGGGGACACAGTGACATGGGAACAGCCTTGTGCTGCCTGCTGGGAGCAGGGGGACACACATCTCCCAAAGGGAGGGAACCACAGAGACCTTCCTGCCCTCTTTGGGGCAGTCTTTTTGGATGTGAGCTGGATTTGAAAATGTGTAGTGACCTTGAATTCAGTGAATCGTGCTTTAGATTAACCATCCAGCAAGTGATGTTCTGAAATGTAAACCACCTCCCAGCTTTCCTCCTGTTCCAGTTCACAAGAAGGCCTCACACCCCATTCTGTCAGAAGGAGCGTGCTGCACCTTGGGCTGTGATGCTCTGAGTGTCACCCCAGCCATCCTTGTGCCATTTCTCTCAGGTGTTGTGAACGGAGCCCTCAGCCCTGGGCAGGTGCAAAGCCCATAGCAGGTGGCCTTGTGCAGCCAGACTGAGCAGCTCACACATCCCTGCTCTGCTGGGGCTCAGTGCTGCTCCACGCCAGTAGCTCCAACCCATGCAGAAACAGCCTTTTAGGAACAGCTGATCTGAATATGCTCCGTGTCCACTCTTCCCTCTCCTTGAGGGAGAGTGGAAGCACAGCAGTGCAAATTCCCAAATGAATATTTATTTTATTTTTATTTTACTTGAAAGACTGGAAAACACATTGGCTTTCTGGTAGGTGTTGAGGTCACTTATTTCCCTGCAGTCTCTGGAGCTTTTAGTTTGTATTTTCTGTTAGAACAGCCATGCAATATGAGTTTGAAAGGTGTTTCACCATAGAAACTAGTGATGTGCTTGTTACTCTTGTAGCTTGAGGTATTTCCTTTCTGTGTACGAGCCAGCAGCAGTGTGTCCTGACGTGCTGGGGTCCCAGGAGCTGTGTCAGCTCCCTTGGCAGTCCCTGGGAGCAGTGGGGGCAGAGAGGAGCTGGCCTGACTGCACTGGTGACAGTGTCATGGATGAAGTGCAGCCATCACACTCGTGATTTCCCAGTTGTCAGTCCTGGTGTTAAGGCTTAAATTAACGTTTGTTACCTGGTGGAAGGTGTGGGCACTCCAGGATAAAGCAAAGGGGTGACACTGGCTCTTTCTGTCACCTGGGGCCACGCTGGCACTTGCCACCTTGCTGGTTCTGTGATGATCAGCTCCCATTTGTTCCTCAACAGGCTCAGACCTGTCTGTGCATCCGTTCATGTTTCCTTTCCTGTTCCTTCACCCCCTTGCTCCTGGGGAGGGCAGGTGCCCGAGTTCCAGCTCCTCCCCAGCTCCTGGGGCTTCTGTGCAGGACACAGCGAGCGGGTGAGTCCCTGGGGTGACCTCTGCTGAGGCCCCTGGGCACAGGGCACTGTCACCCTCCGTGCCAGAGGAGCACAGCTGCTCTGTCCTGGGCCAGGTACAGCCCAACAGCTCAGAAGAGACTCAGCACAAACCCCTTGGTTACATAGAGAGCAATTTTAAACATGAAGAAAATACACTAAGAAAATGTGATCCTGTTTAGGTGCTTTCTTGCAGGTTGGATTTGATTGGAAAAATGCAATTGTCTCTTTTTTTTTTGTTCTATGTGCAAAATTTGAATTAAAATACAGGAAAGTGACTTATAAATGCTTTAGTTGGTGTTTGTTGGCTCAATATCCCAGGCTTCTTGGGACCTCTTTGAAATTAATATTCTAGTTTAAATTGGCAGCACTCCTTTTAAGACCCTTTCTCTTTGGGAATGATGTGGAGTTTTGTATGTTCTGGCATACACCAATTTTTCCAAGGCAAGTACTGACATTAAGAAACACCCTCTTTTTAAGTGCCACAGTTGCCTCCCAGCCGTTGCCTGCCTCTCTCTTGGCTTTGGATTTTGCTCTCTGGTCACTGTGACCTTCCCAAGGCAGACTCAGCAGAACCAATGGTCCCAGGGAGGAGTTTGGTCGTCAGTGAGGCACAGAGTGTGAGAGAAGTGTGGCAACACTGGCTATTTGGAGTTGGTGACAAAGGTGACTTTGACATCTGACATACATGCTGTGGGAAGTTCCCAGTACCAGCTGCACAGACATATTTCAGTTCAATGACACTTCAGCAGGGTGCTCTCAGCAGTGACTGCATCCTGCTGTGTGTAGGTGTGATTCCCTGGGAGCATCCTGGGGTGCCACTCCGTGTGAGGTTGCACTGGGTGCTTTCTGGGTTTGCTAATTGCAGGTTAAATACTCCTGAGGCAAATGCAGGTCCCTGCAGGACACAGTTTGTGTTTGCTGTTGGCTGCTCCCAGAGCCCAGGCAGTGTCCCCTCCTTGCTGCCATCCTGGGATTCCTCCTGTCAGTGCCCCAGCTCCCTCCTTGTTCCATGACCCTGAGTATCACAGCTCACACATGTGCCATCCCTTTCCCCTCTCCGTGCCCAGCAGTGCAGGTTTCTCTGTCTCTACTTGTCTCAAGTTCAGTATTCTCTCCTCTGTGCACCCCGAGTGTGAGCAGTCCCAGGATCACCACTTCATTGGGAATGCAGAGCTGTGCTTGCTCATCCTGGCTGGGGTTTGAACAGAGACTGTCTTGCATGAAGAGCTCGTGTTACTCACATGGTTTCGTACCAAGTTTAAAATAAATTCCTAATTTCCATTAATGACATTGATGAGGAATGTGTGACTACAGTCAGGATGTTCTGGTGATGGAAGAGAGTGATCTGGGTTCAAAGGAGATAAGAAACTGTGACCACTACCACACTGTGCTGGTGCCAGACACACCCTGCCCAGCCTGCACCTGCTGGCCGGTGCCCACTGACTGCCCCGTGCTCTGAGGGCCAAAGAGGAACAATTCCCTGCTCTGCTGCTGCCCAGGTGCCAGGGGGGCTCTGCTCTGCAGCCCCTGCCCCACAGCCACGGCCCCGACCCCGCCGTGCCCGGGCACAGCGCTCCTGCTCCCATCCTTGCAGGCCTTGTTTGCACACTCCTCTCTGTTTACTTCTCTTCCTTTGTAACTTGGTTTTTCCAGTGGAGCTGTTTTCACCCTCAGTTCTGTCCAGCAGCCTCTCCCCACCTGTTTGGATGAGGCTGTTGGCATCTCGTCCTGTTAGTGAATGTCCTTGTCACCAGAGGGGAGCGGGGACCAGGAGAGCTGGAGCAAGTCTGGTATGAAACGTGGCCATTTTACCTTCCAGCCAAGGATTCCCCTTGGTAGCTCATGGAAGTTCACTCTGTCTTATTCATACTAAAAGCAATTAATTCTTTGGTTTTATATTAAAAAAAAAATTAGATATTTGTGTCCACTGCAGATTTATTTTAAATGGAATATGTGAGTACCATGTATTATGGTATTTTTAAATAATCTATTGCCTATTTTGGGGGGGAGGGAGATGACAAATATTTAGTCTTAGATTTGCACTGCTGGATTTTTTTAAGTGTAACCTTGACTGGTTATCCTGGTGTTTTATTCTGTAAGATTAGTCTTATTAATTAAAGTTTGATAATTAAGTAGTTCCGTGTTTGAGTGTTTCAATATTCTGTGTACTGAGCTGCTTCCTCCTGCATGAACAGCGGTGAGCAAAGGGTTTGTGGTGAGTTTCTTTGCAGGAAGATGGACACAGGCCGAAATTCAGGGGACCCCACACCTGGTGGGTGCCACGTCGAAGCTGTGGGTGCCCATCTCCCACCGTGGGGATTTGGGTTCTGCTGCCTCGTGCCGCTGCACAGGCACGGGCTGTGAGTTACAGGATGGTCTCTGCCTCCCTTAAAGCCGGGCTTTAATCTGCTTTTACACCGAGACTGGCCCGGTCCTGCTGGGCTGGCTGCGGTGTCACAGTGCTCGGGAGCAGCCTCAGCTTTGTCGCTCTGAACCGGCGCTGCTCGGCCTCCCCCCGCCTTTGGACACCTCCTCTCCCCCCACCCCAAACCCCGTCTCTGAGACGGTTCCGTAGCCAGCGCATTGTCCCAGCGTGTGCCAGCGGGCAGGTTCCTCCGGGCTTTGGGGTCCCAGCGCTGCCCCTCGGCCAGAGCTCCCGGCACACGGGGCTGAGGGGGCTGCAGGGGGGGCGGCAGGAGCCCCGCGTCCCCGGCGAGAGGAATTTTGCTCGGCTCGGTGCCCGCGGCCGGGCTGGGCCGGTGCCCCCGGCGGGGCTGCGCTGGCCGCGGGGGCCGCTCCTCCCGGAGCCGGGGCGGGCAGGCCGCTGTGCCCGCGGGCTCGGCTGCGTGTGCGGAGCGCGGGGGGCGGGAGCCGCCGCCGGGACCCGCCCCGGCCCCGCTGACTCACGGCGGCCGCGCGGCCCGGCCCGGCCTGGCCTGGCCGGGACATGGGCGGCCCCGCCGCGCCGCGCCCGCGGGGGCTCCGGGGGCTCCTGCCGCCGCTCCTGCCGCCGCTCCTGCTGCTGCTCCCGCCGCCCCCGGCACAGGTACGGCCGCCGCCGGGAGCGGGGGCTGCGCGGGGTGGGACAGCGCCCGGGAGGCGACAGTGCGGGGGGACAGCGCCGGGGAAAGGGCCGGGGGGTTGGACAGACAGTGCCCGCCTGGTTCCCGGTGTGAGCCGGCGCTCGCTGTGCCCCGCGTGTCCTGCGGGACGGCTCCGGCACACGGCGCTCGGTGCCCGGCTGTGCCGGCGCTCGGGGCAGGGGCGGCGGGAGCGTCCCGCCGGTCAGCGGGGCTGCAGCCGCCCCTCGGGCCGGGCAGGGGCCTGCGGGGGGCACCCACGGGGTGTACGTGGTGTGGGTGAGGGCGCCGTGGTGCCCGCGGGGCCGGGATGCTGCCGGGGCTCCCGTGGCCGCAGGTGAGTGGCGCTGGGCGATGGGAGCGCCGGGCTGTCACCGGGCGGCACCCAGAGCGGAGGCTGTTCTCCATCCTCACCCCTGAGCCTGGCTGTGGCCCGGACCGCAGTCCCCTTCCCGGGGTGCCCTCGGCCCCCTCCCGCCCGGTCCTGCCCCGGAGCTGCTGCAGGGAGGTGCTCCCTGTCCGGGAGGTGCCCTCGGAGCCGGATCCAGCTCCTGCAGCTGGTGGCGGTTCAAGCGGATAGGCAGCGTGCCAGGGTGGCTTTGGATTACACGGAGAGAGCTGCTTCCGTGAAGGAAGCAGGGGATGCTGGCGCCGCGGTTCTGTCCGTGCTTGCCCGTCCGTCTCTCTCCATCCCTGGGGGAGCGAGTGTGCCCCGAGCCCGGGGCTGAGCCCGGCCCCCGCGGCATCACCGCAGAGCCCAGAGTGCTGTGGTGGGAACCTCGGGAAAGCTCCTGGGAACAGCCCGTGGGCTGAGGCCGGCCAGAACGGCTGCTGGGACAACTGGGGCTGGCACCAGGGGGAGGGTGGCAGCTCCCAGGCATCCAGTGCTTCCAGTTCTGCCCGTGGTGGTTTGTGAGGAGCAGGCCAGGCAGCCTGGCCTTTGCCCGAGTGCCCTGGCACCAAAACACTTGCAGAAGGGATGGAAAAAAACCCAGAGCATCGGAGGGGAAGAAAATGACAGCTGGGGGGGCTCGGCAGTCTCAGTTTCCCCCGGGCAGGTGGCCACAGTGCAAGAGCCCCGTGTCTGCCAGCACGGCATGTCCCCAGCCAGCAGCAATCCTGCCACAGGGGCTGGAGGAGCCGTGGTGGGGAGCAGTCCCCTCCCCTGCCTGCCCTGCCGCGTCCTCTGGGCAAAGCCAGAGCAGGGAAACTCCCTCTGGCCTCACCTGAAAATTAAGCAAAAAGAAGTGCAAATAAAAGAGCTGGGCTGGAGGCGTAGAGGTTGGTGTGAGGTGCATTGTGAAGGAGGTCGTGTGTGCTCCTGTGCTTTGTTGCAGCTGAAGGAATCTCCTGGCCCTGCCGTGCCACAGCCAGTCTTGTACTGTCAGATTCTGCTCTGCAAATGGTCTCAGACTCACGTGTAGGCACTGGCTGGGCACAGGCTGCTGGCTGGTCCCTGCTCCACAGCCTGGACAGACCCCCAGGACAGGCTCTTGCCAGCTCAGGCTCCCAGAGAAGTGAGGGGGCTACTGAGGGGCTGGGCTCCAGGGGAGTCCTCAGGCTTCTCATGCTAATCTGTGGCCAGCCAGGGGCTCAGGCACTGCTGCCAAATCCCTGGCATCAGGGGCTGCCAGGGCCGTGTGGGTCCTGTGCTGTTTGCCCATCCCTGTTTGCTGACAGGGTGAGGCTGGCGTATGTGGCACTGGCTGAGCTGGCACTCGCTGTGCGCACGCCACACGTGAAAGCAGCAACTCCTCTTCCCAGGTGAATTTGCAATTACTTCCTCAATGTCAGGTAGCTGAAACCTGCAGCTCTGAAGGCCTGGGCAAGCAATCATCACTTCTCTGGCATGAAAAGTCACCAGACTCGTTTGTTTCTGGAAGGAGCCGATGGTTGTGCTGCTCTTGTCACCTTCAGAAAGGCATCCAGGGTTGTGACCTGTGGGAAAACTCCTTCCAGGGAGAGGAGGGAGAAGGAAGGCTGCTCCAGCCCCGGGATGGCTCTGGTGGGATGTGAGCAGTGCTGCAGAGCCAGGGGCTGTAGGTGCAGGTGGCACTGGTCACTGAGAGTGCAGCTGCCCCAGAGGACCCGAGCTGGGGGATTGCTCCCAACTCTGGCTGAGCTCTTGAGGACAGTGTGTCTGTCCTAGAGCCTCAAAGGAGGTGCTGTGACTGTCCCAGAAACACTGCTCTTCATCTCCACACTGGACGGGAACCTCCACGCCGTCAGCAAGAGCACAGGGGACATCAAGTGGACCCTGAAGGATGGTGAGCAGTGACTGGGGGGCATTTGCTTACAGCCTGGCTCCTGGAGCATGTTCGGGGTTTGGGAATGCTCCCCTGGCCTGGCTCTTGCTGGATGGGCTCTGGGCTGCCAGTGCCTCCAGCCCTGGGGTGCACTGCCAGCCCCAGGCACAGCCCCAGGCACAGCCACGTGCAGATGAGCATCTGCCACTGGCATCTCTCTTGGCTCTGGAAGGCAAACAGGCTGCGTGGCTGGGCTGGGCAAACAGTGGTGTTGTGCTGTCCCACTCACAGGAGCACTGCTGACACGGCCTCTCGCTCTCTGTTTCAGATCCCATTCTGCAGGTGCCGGTGTATGTGGCAGAGTGAGTCATCCCCACGGGCACCTGGGCAGTGCAGGAGGCTCCCTGATGACTGATGGAGCAACAGCAGGAAAGGGGAGCCACAGAGGAATGAAATGCCCAGCCCGTGCCATGGCATCACCTTGCCCTGACCATGGTGCTGGCACTTGGCACATGGTGGTGAGGAGGGGCTGGCCCCTGCTGCAGAGCCGAGGAGCTCTCAGCTCGACTACACACACCAGCATGGAGAGAAATAGAGGGAAATCCCCCTGAAAGCTCAGGGGCAGGCAGGACAGCAAGAGCTCCTTGAGATAGGCAGGGCATGCACCAGCCTGGCAGGTGGGCACTGGGTGGCTGTGGGGAGTCCCAGGACTGACTGGAGTGGGAATTATCTCCTGCCAAATGCAGTGCTGCAGGGGTCCAGGAAAGGTCATGTCCTGCAGTGATTCACCCTGGAGCAAACTGCTAAAGGGGATTCTGCAGTGCAGCCACTCTGTGTCCTTGGAGGTACCCAGGGCACGGGGTAGCTGACATTTTATCCCTCTCTCCTCCTTCCCAGGCCAGCATTCCTTCCAGACCCCAATGACGGCAGCCTGTATATCCTGGGAGGAAAGAACAAAGAAGGCTTGATGGTCAGTAGGGCTGCGGGGCTGTGGGCATCCTGTGACCCTAGGGTGCCCTGGGCTGGAGAGGTGACTCTGGCCCTGCACCTGCTCTGCTGCCTGTGTTGCAGAAGCTGCCCTTCACCATCCCCGAGCTGGTGCAGTCGTCGCCGTGCCGCAGCTCGGACGGAGTGCTCTACACCGGTACGGGGGCAGAGCTGACCGGGGGCCCGGGAGCCGTGGAGGGCTCAGGCAGGAGCTCAGCAGGGGCTTACAAAGAAAGCCTTTTCCTTCTTCTTTCAGGGAAGAAGCAGGACACGTGGTTCATTGTGGACCCCAAGTCAGGGGAGAAGCAGACCACCCTCTCAACAGAGGCCTGGGATGGTCTGTGCCCCTCCAGCCCCTTGCTCTACATCGGACGGACCCGTAAGCCAGTCCCGTGCCCCCATCGACTGCCTGGTGCCAGGAATGGGGCGCTGGAGGTGACCTCGTGCCCTGCTCCTGTCCCCAGAGTACGTCATCACCATGTATGACACCAAGTCACGGGAGCTGCGCTGGAACGCCACCTTCTCCGAGTACTCGGCCCCGCTCTGCGAGGAGTCCTACCACTACAGTGAGTGGAACTGCAGCAGCCACTGGGAGCTCCCCAGTGCCCGCTCACAGCAGCACCCTGCCTGTGCAGGGGCCTGGGGTGACAGTGCCAGGGCCAGCGGGTCTCAGCTGCGCCCATTGCTGGGGAGAACAGGCAGCGGCCCATGGCCAGTGGCAGAACTGAAGGTGACCAGAGGAGACACAGCCCAACTGCTGCATCCCTCATCCCTCTTGCTCTCTCCAGAAATGGCACACTTGGCCTCAAGCGGGGACGGGCTGGTGGTGACCCTGGACAAGGAGAGCGGGGAGGTCCTGTGGGCGCAGAACTACGGCTCACCCGTGGTCGGCATCTACCTGTGGCACCAGGACAGCCTGCGCCGCCTCCCCCACCTCAACCTGGCCATGGAGACCCTGCGCTACCTGACCTTCCAGTCACAGGACATCCACGTCCTCAAGTGGAGCTACCAGTCCGTCAAGGACTTCGCTGCCACCAAGACCCAGCTGCTGTATGTGGTTCCTGAGCGGTGGCAGCCGGTGGCAGTCGTGTTCCCCGTGCTCAGCCACCCCGATCCGTGAGGGATGGAAGGTGATGCTTGTCCTTGCCCCGCAGGCCAGCGCTCTACGTGGGAAAGCACGCCACCAGTTTCTACGCCGTGACCTCGCTGGTGCACGGCAGCGTGGCGCTGGTGGTGAGTGTCCCCAGTGCCCTGCCCTGCCCTGCCCTGCCCTGCCCTGCCCTGCCGGGGCCGAGCCACCGCGGGCGCTCTGGCCCCACGAGCGGTGCCCCACGAGCTGCCACATCCCCAGCCCCAGGGCATCACGCTGGCCAGGATCGACGGCCCCACCACGGACGACGTGACCATGAGGGAGTCCGGGGAGTGTGAGATCATGCCCAGCACCAACGTCAAGTACCCGCAGGGCAGCATCACCTCGCTCCACAACCAGTGGCTCCTCATAGGTGTGCACCCGTGGTAGGACAGACTTACCCATGTCCTGGCTCCCGGACAGTGCCTGGCGGGGAGCAACCTGAGCTGCTGCTGTGCTTTAGGGGCAATAACCCGAGCTGCTCTGCCCGGTGGGATGAATGGGATTAAGGCTGAGTCACCTCGGGCTGTGGTGACGCTGGCCCGGGACTCGTTTCAAGCCATCCTTGTCCCCTCCCCAGGAGCGATGGCCAGGTACCCCGTACAGGGGTGGGCAGGGACCCTTTGAAGCAGAGCTCAGTTACCCATGCTGGGGGTCCCATGAGAAGAAACCCCCCTACTCCAAGAGAGGGCTGCTGGCAAGGGATGGATGCTGAAACCAGGAGGTGAACTGAGGGTTGTCTCTGTTCTCCTCCTGTGACAGGGCACCATGAGCTGCCTCCCGTGGTCCACACCACGATGCTGCGAGCCTTCCCAGAGAACCTGAGGAAAACCACGGAAACCATCATCCCCAGGGCTCCTCCTGCCAGGACCGTGTTTGATGGTGTGAGTGCTGAAGGGTGCTGGGTCACTGAAGGGTCTGTGCTGCTTGGCATGGGCAGCGGGTCCCCAGCATGGGACAGGACAGGAGGGAAGCCCCAAACCCGAGTGCCCTGCAGTCTGTGCCTCTCGTGTCACCCAGCCCTGGGTGTGTGTTGCAGTTCCTGGCCCCGAGCAGCCCGGAGGAGCCAGCTGTCCGCAGCGAGGGGCAGCTCCAGCCAGAGCCCACGCCGGGGGAGCAGGTGGAGGTGTATCCCGAGTCTGGCACCTGGGACCTGGTGATGGCTGGTGTTGGCACAGCTCTGCTGGGCGGGGGAATCCTGGCCCTGCTGCTCACAGTGAGTGGTGGGAGGGACAGGGACGGCACGGCCGATGCCCCAGTGTGGCTGCAGGCATGGGGCTGAGCATTCCCGTGGTTTGTGTTCCAGAAACTGCAGCGGCAGCACGTGGCCCAGCAGCAGCAGCTGGAGCAGCAGATACAGCTCCTGCAGCAGCAGCAGGAGATGCTGCGCCCGGGCCGGGTCTCCAGGGAGGGCGTCCCTGAGGAGCCCAGGGAGCTGGAGCTGAGCCAGGGGAGCGTGTCAGAGCTCTCACAGAGCTCCAGCCCCTCAGCCTGCCCGAAGGACCCGGCTAATGGGACAGTCAGCCCAGAGCCAGCTGTCCCAATGGCTGCTGAAGGTGGGTGCAGGGGGAGCGGGCAGGCTGTGGGGGCTTCTGTCCAGAGGTGCCAGCACCCAGAGCAGGCGCAGGGATGCCTGCAGATGAGAGGGCTGCAGCCCACCTGGGATGGGAGGAAGTGTCAGATCTGCTGGGTAAGCATGGGCTACATAAGAGTAGGACCCAAGAAATGGCCAGATGAGTAGAGAAACAGGTGCTCTCCATACAGAACTAATGCTTGGAGGCTGGAAGACAGCTGTCTTCTCTCCTTTGCAGATGCAGAACCAGACCTGGTTGTAGTTGGGAAAGTTTCTTTTAACCCCAAAGACGTGCTGGGCCATGGAGCTGGAGGAACCTTTGTCTTCAGGTGGGTGACACTGGGTGCCTGCCCCCACACTGTTCCCATTCTCCCTGGGAGCCACAGGGACAGCAATAAGGAAGCTCTTGCCAGGGTAGTGGTCACTGCTTCAGGGACTTTTGAGAACTCACCACCTTCACCTTCTTCTGGTGCTCATCCCACCCATCCTGGAGCTGGGCTCGTGGCCCTCATTAACCAGGCACTGGGTACACAGGGCAGGTCCCCCCTTGCACCCCCTCCCTGCCTGCCTGTACCTGCTCTGGCTCCTTGCACGGTTCCTGGGCTCTGGCTGAGCCCCTCTTCCAGCACCGAACACAGTAAAAAGTGAGGGATGTCATTTTCCTACAAAACAGAGACCCTCCAGTTCCCAGCTCGCTCTGGGCAAGATCTCTGCCTGTCGGTGATGTGAGCAGGCTCTGGGGGTCCCAGCAGGGTGATCTGTGCTGGGCACCCCGTGGGTGAGCCCTGGCCCTGCCGGGTGGCTGGGCCCTGCGCTCAGGGGCACTCGTGGCTCTGGCAGGGGGCAGTTCGAGGGCCGCAGTGTGGCCGTGAAGCGGCTCCTGCCCCAGTGTGTCCACCTGCTGGACCGGGAGGTGCAGCTGCTCCGGGAGTCCGACGAGCACCCCCACGTCGTGCGCTACTTCTGCACGGAGAGGGACCGGCAGTTCCACTACATCGCCATCGAGCTGTGCTCCGCCACGCTGCAGGAGGTGAGCCCGGGCACGGCGCTGCTGCTGTGGCCCACCGCAGCCCTGGGCACGCAAGCCTTGGGCACAGACAGCCTCTGTGGGGGCTGTTCTCCGACACCCGCCACACGCTGGGCTGCGGTGGAGTGTCTCTCCAGCCAGCTTGCCCTTGCCCAGTACATCAGGCTTAGCTCCTCTCCTTCTGTGTGGTTCCAGTACGTGGAGAGCCCCAGCTTTGACCGCCGTGGGCTGGACCCGGTGTCCGTGCTGCGCCAGACCATGTCCGGGCTGGCCCACCTGCACTCCCTCAGCATCGGTAAGGGCCAGCAGGCCCCGCGGCCCTCCTCAGGGCATCTGGGGGTTGGGCAGGCTCTGTTGGGGTTTGGGCAGGAGCTGTGGGGGTCAGCAGCACGTGGGGCTGTGCAGAGCCCCATTTGCTCCAGCCCTGCCAGGTGACCCAGGCACTCTCACTGCCAGTGCACCGTGACCTGAAGCCCTGTAACATCCTCATCTCTGCCCCGAACCGCCACGGGCAGATCCGCGCCGTCATCTCCGACTTCGGCCTTTGCAAGAAGCTGCAGGGGGGACGGCAGAGCTTCAGCCTCCGCTCCGGGATCCCCGGCACTGAGGGCTGGATCGCGCCCGAGGTGCTGCAGGACGCCCCGAAGGAGAACCCTGTCAGTGAGCCGTGGCCACCCCTGCCCTGGGTGCTCCTTGTGCCCATTGTGGCAGTGTCCCCCATGCTGGCAGTGGCCTCAGGTGACACTGCTGGGCTGCACAATTGAGAGCTCCATGAGCCAGAGGCAGTCCAGACACAGGCACTGTGCTCCCTGCCAGGGCTGTCCCCTGCCCTTGGGGTACAGTGCCCAGCTGTGTTCAGCACAGGTGTCTCATTAGGCTCCAGTCCTCAGAAGTGCAGGGTGGGGTGGTTGGAGGGGCTGTGGGTTGCTGCCAAGGTCACACTTCTCCCCTCTTCACAACTGGGACACAGGAAGCAGCTGCTGTACTGATCCTGGGCGGGGCAGTGCTGGGGCTCATGCTGGTGTCCATTTGCTTGCTGTTGGGACAGCAACAACCACTGTGTGTCCTTTGGGCTGTGGAATCCTGAATTCTGGCTGTGCCTCTGGGAACCCCTTCTCTTCAAGGGACCTGGGGTGATGGGGCTCCCTGACCATAGGTAGAGCAGGAGCCCCGTGCCATGCATTTTCCAGCAGCTCTGCAGCCAGTGACCAGCTGTCCCCATAAAAGGGTAGAAAAGAGGGAGGTAAAGCTTTCCCACCCTTTCCCTGAGGGTCCCACGTGCCCCCGTGTTTCGCAGACCAGTGCTGTGGACATCTTCTCAGCTGGGTGTGTTTTCTACTACGTGGTGTCGGGGGGACAGCACCCCTTTGGGGACAGCCTGCGGCGCCAGGCCAACATCCTGGCGGGCTCCTACCAGCTGAGCTGCCTGCAGGAGGAGGCCCACGGTGAGACCCTTCCCCAGCAGCACAACACCAGGGAGGCTCCCGGTCCTGGTGCAGGGCTGAGTTCTCTGCTGCTTTGCTTTACCCCCAGACAAACTCGTTGCAAGGGAGCTGATTGTGGCGATGATCAGCTCCGAGCCCCAGCGCCGGCCCTCGGCCCCTGTGGTCCTTGTGCATCCCTTTTTTTGGAGTCAGGAGAAGCAGCTGCAGTTCTTCCAGGTGAGCCTGTGCTGTCCCACCAGCAGTGAACACAGGTGTGCACTGAAAAATGTGCTGGAAACTGCTGCAGTTAGGTCAACATGCTCATTGTGAGCTACTCTTGGGAGGGGTGAGGGGTCCCTGGGTGTGTCCCACCTCTGCAGAGCAAGGGCAGTGCCAGACCCACCCTGTCCCCTCTCTGGGGCACACAGGACGTCAGTGACCGTGTGGAGAAGGAGCCAGCCGAGGGGCCCATCGTCTCAGCCCTAGAATCGGGAGGACGGGTGGTGGTGAGGACCAACTGGAGGATGCACATCTCCCTCCCTCTGCAGATGGGTGAGTATGGAGGGCCCAGGGTCACCGTTGGGTCCAGTGATGCAGGTAGGGACTGGGGCTCTAAGGGCTGGTGCTCTAACTGGCCAGCGGGCACCTGCTTATGCCTAGGAGCCGAAAAGCAGGGCAGGTAAAGGTGGCAGCCCTTCCTTGGGAGGCCACAGTGGAGCGGGGCTGGGGCTTGCACTACGGGGGCTGCAGCAGCCCCTCGCCCCGGCCGTGTCCCGCCTCACTCCGTGTCTCCACTGCCGTCCCCAGACCTGAGGAAGTTCCGCACCTACAAGGGGGGCTCAGTGCGTGACCTGCTGCGGGCCATGAGGAACAAGGTACGGCCACCCAACTGCCCCGCCGCCCTGCCACCTCGCTGTCCCTGGCCTCCCTCAGCTCACCTCAGCTCACCCTCTCTCCTGCAGAAGCACCACTACCATGAGCTGCCGGCCGACGTGCGGCTGGCCCTGGGCTCGGTCCCCGAGGGCTTCGTGCAGTACTTCACCTCGCGCTTCCCGCGGCTGCTGCTGCACACGCACGGGGCCATGCGGGCCTGCGCCCACGAGCGCACCTTCCGCTCCTACTACTGCCACGGCCTGAGGGGCGACGGCGCCTGAGGGCCCGGCCCTGCCCTGGGCCCACCACGGCTCCCGCCCGGGCCCTCGCTCCGTGTCCGTGCCGGGGCCGGGTGGGGCTCAGCAGGCACAGGGGGCACAGGGCAGCACTGTGCTGTCACCTGCGCTCTCCTGAGGGACCCTCTGGGCAGCCACCCTAGCAAACATGCACCAGTCAGACTCGGGTGTGAAGGCACGTGGGTCAGAAAACAACGACGTCTCGGGTGGACAGTGCTTGGAGAGGAATGGGGAAATCACGTTGTGTTTTCCCAGGGACAGCCACAGCGAGGCCCTGGCACACTGGTGCCCCCAAGCCTGGGGACATCCCCCAGGGACAGGAAGCTTTGTCCCGTGTGTTCCCTCCTGTGCCAGGGGATGCAGCTCCTTGAGCTGTGACCAGGCCAGGCCCCCAGTCTGGACACTGGAGCTGAGCCCTCAGCTGTGCTCAGCCACCCTGGGGCTGGGACCTGCCCGTGACATCCAGGCTGTGAGGGCACGGCCCCACAGTGAAGGTGTGAATCTCAGCCGGGCTCAGAACAAGGGTTTCTCCCTTAGGGGCCCCAGCAGCTGGTTCCTCTGCCAGGCCTGAGCCCCTGAGCAGGTGGCACAGCAGCCCAGGCACAAAGGAGGGAATTCCTTTCCCCTGGGATCCTTCCCTCAAAGACAGGCCCATGCCTGCAGCTCCCCCAGCCTCTCCTGCTGCCCAGGGCCAGTGTCCCTTGGGTGCTCTGGTTCATGGCAGCCCCATGGGCACATGCTCCCTGTGAGCCAGCCCCCAACAGCAGCTGAGCTCACGGGCACTGAGAGCCCCACAGCAAAGTTCCTCTGTGGAGCAGCAATAATTTTGTACAGTCTGATTCCTGTGTGTGCTGGGGAGTGGGATTTTGTTACACAACTAACAGGGTTTGTACCAGAATATATTTCAGAATATATTTATACAAAATGTTATAAAAATTAAAAAATAAAAGCTAAAAAGCTTGTCCTGCTTAAAAACAAACTGGTCTGAGAGCACCTCTAGTTGCTGGCAGGGTCCAGTGGCGGGAGAACAACACTGGGCTGATTCTTTAGCCATAATTAGTCATAGAGCCAAGGAAGAGGCAAGCCCAGCCCAGGCTTGGATGCCTCATGCAGAAGGGAAGCCAGAGAGATGCTGCCCCCTCTCTTAGTGGGGCAAAGGGAAGTGAAACAGCGTGGATGCTGTGTCAAACAACTTTTATTCAAGTTATGCAATATACAAAAGTTGAGGTTTCATGGAGTTTCAGTATTAAAAGGCCGATTTTGCTCAGTCTCACCCCGGGCTTGTTCAATACCTTACCTGAGCTTCTAGCAGAGGAAATGAAGCCCAGAGCATGGGCACAGCCATATGGACACCTCAGTGACAGCTCTGCTCTCCCCCTGCTCTGCTCTCTTAAGAGCAGGACCAGGCACCTCAAACGAGAGGCCTGGTTTGGAGCTGGGCTTTTGGCTTTGGGAAATTAGAAAAACAGACTAGGTAGGGAATTTAAAAATAGACTTTGTAAGGAGCGGGAAGCAAAGAACCTTTGGGCACCAGTCAGAATGAACAACACCATTCCCACAGCAGCAGGGCCTTCCTTGCGGCAATGAGCCCGCGCCCAGGGGCGGGATCCCGGCGGGGCCGTGGGAGGGCAGCTCCCAGCCCTCTCCCTCCGCAGCTGGGCAGTTTGGCACAGATGTGGAGTCCAGCCAGAACCAGGCCTTAAGTGGAAGCTTTCATCCGGCCGGAGCCCGACTTGGAGCTGAGCAGCTTCTCCACCATGGTGCGTGCGTAGCGCAGGCGGCTGGCCAGCTCCCGGCAGCAGCCGTGCTCCTCGATCAGGCTCAGCTTGTACGTGCGGAAGTCCCGTTTCTCGTCTATGTAGGTGACAGCAGCCATGAGGGGGCACAGGATGACCTTGGTGTGGTCCTGGGGGGACAGAACACACGGGTGCTGAGCAGCAGTTCCTCTGGATGAGCCCTCTCGGCAGCACCCGGCACGTGTGACAAGGTCCCTCTGTAAAATTCCTTCAGAGTGCTGCAAAGGCCAACAGCTGGCTGCAAGAGCCAGCCTGCTGCTCCAGAGCACAGCCCTGTTGCTACGCTTCGTGCCTACCATGTTTTGGCTTTGGGAAATTCTGTTCCCAGGCACTTTTTTGGTACACAAAGTCACATAATGTAAACTACCTTGTTTTGTACAAATTTCCCAAAGGAGAGACTTAATGCGTGGTAGTCTCTAGAACTGACCAATGGTTCCCAAAGGTCCCACCTCTAAAGTGAGCACATCTGAAAAAGCATAAAAGTAGCCAGAGAAATAAACCAGGGTCTCCTTCCTGCAAGGAGACCACGCAGCCTTCCTGAATCACTCCCTGCCTCCATTATTGTGTCCAACAGCGACACAGACCCTCACAAGTGAGGAGAGTTTGGGGGCCTCGGGTACTGGCACAGACAGCTCCCAGTGCTGGGCTCCCTGGGCAAAGCCTTGGCTCAGGTCATCCCCTGGCGCCACCGTCCAAGCAGCACCACGTGCACCACAGCCCCAGCCCTGCAAAGAGCCTCACCTGGAAGAAGTTGATCTGCACGGTGCCGTTGCTGAGGTGCAGGATGATGGCACTGCGGGTCCGGAACCAGGTGCACAGGTAGGGCAATCGGGCCAGCTCGTCCCCTTCCCGTGGCGTGATGTTGGCCCCCGCCTTCAGCAAGTGCTCGCTCATGTAATTCCGGAAGTACTTCAGTAGTGTTATCTGCACAAGGGACGGGCTCTGAGGGGCTGAGGGTGACCCCAGGCACGGGGGGGAGCGCAGGGACTGCCATCACAGTCCCAGACCCTCCTTATGTCTTTCAGAGCTTGAGGTGTCACTGCAAAAACTTGTAGAAATCCTCAAAGTCTGGCTGTGACACATTGGTCTGTCTCTGCTGAGCACTTTGGTATGTGCAACTCATGTGAGCACTTAAATTTCTGTGAAACTGCTCATAAATGGGCCTCAGATAGCAGTTAGAGCTGCTAGTGTCTGTCCTTGGGACCATGTGTCACCAGCTAGAAGCCTGCACAGTGCCAGTGACCTCCAATCATAAATGTTTCTCCCTGGAACACCCCCTGCCACCAAAACCTAAGGCTGGCAGGAGTCACCACCCCCAGCCAGGGCTCCTGTCCCCAGGACTGACCTTCTTGTTGAGGGCAGAGGGGTAGGACCTCACGGTGAAGTAGGACTCGGTGTTGTTCTGCTCAATGTACTGCAGGTTGTCCCCATCGTTGTACATGATGAGACGAGTGGAGTCATTGAAGAGAACCCCAACGCTGTTGTCACAGAGCTGGTAACCTGCCCAGAAGGGACCCCATGAGGCCTCCAATCTCAGGGGACCACCAGCAGTAGGAAGTACCAAGGCAGATAGTTTATCACCCAGGCATTCCCTAACAGCCAACCCACCAAGTCCCTACCAGGTCCCCTCTTTTGGGAGGTCTGGGTGGCACCTTTCCACCTCTGGGTCACCTCCCTTATTGCATCAGCTGCTGCACAGCCTCTGCTGCCACCGTGGGTCCCCGTGCAGGCTGGGGAGAGCTTGGCCACCTCATGCACAGGTACCATTGTCCACCTTAAAGTGGCCAGGGCTGATGGTCAGTGACCACTGCTCTAGATTCCCGGGGTATTTGGTATGATTCCTGGCAGTGGTCTTGGACACACACGCTGGAATAGGGTGATTAAAACCCCAGACCCAGGAAATGCCCCAAGCCAAGCTTCTCCCAGCCCCCTCAGACACCAGGAAAGCCTGAAGCATTGCCACCCATGTTATTTACCGAGTCCATATTTATCTGAGTAGTCCACCCATTTGCTAACCCAGAAGATGGGAATGCAGGCTGGGTCCTCAGCTTCTTCTGCAGGAAGAAAGCAGCTTGTTAGGAGACGTTTCCCACAGCCTGTGCACCCCACAAGGCCCCTGGGCTGCCCCAGGCTCACCTTGCCTCACTGCTACCCTCTCGGAGGGCTTGGCTGCGTTGACTGCAGTCAGCTGCTGCAACATGTCAGCCAAGTGGCAACTGACTGCATCTCCCACCTCCCGCAGCCCCGCCGCCTCCTCCTTGTCTGCCGAGGGCTCCTGTGCAGGGCTGTCCAGTCCTGGGCCAGAGAGAGAAGAGACTGAGTTGTGACCAGGGAGAGGTTTCCAAAGGCACCAGGCTCACACCCTACCCCAGGTGTAGACAACACCTTACACATAGAACAGATCATTTTGGAAGGGACCGTGGTGGGACATGTGATCCCAGCTCCCTGCTCCAGCAGGGTAATTCCAGAGCACAGGGCACAGCAAGTGTCCAGTGAGGGAGACTCCACACACCCTCTCCAGGCAATCTGCTCAGTGCTCAGGCACTGCACAGGAAAGGTCTTCTTCACGTTCTGGTGGAACTTCCTGGGCATCAATTTGAGCCCATCACAGAGCCGAAGGGAACGCAGTGCTTCATCCCAGGCAGAGCAAGGAGAGCCCCCTTGCCCACAAACGCTCTGAACCTCCACAAGGATCAGGAGATGATGTGAGGGAGGCACGCTGAAGCTTGTGGATGCTGCTGGAGGCCGGGCAGGCTCTGCCCAGCCCTGCAGCCCAGCCTCACCCAGGCACCCAGACCCACCTTTATTGAGCGCGGTCAGCGGCTTCCTCCCGCCCAGCTCCAGGCTGCTGGGAGCCAGGGAGAAGCGGGGCGCGATGGTCAGGCAGCTGGTGGGCAGGCGGCTGGGCAGGTAGCCCGAGGTGAAGAACTCGTCGTTCAGCAGCTCGTCGATGGTCGGGCGCGCGGCGGGGTCGGACCTCAGCATCTTCTGGATCAGGTTTGCAGCCACGGGGTTGATGTGCTGAGGGACGGGTGGGGTTTAGAGACGGGTCAGGGGACAAGGTGCTCTAGTGACAAATGGACAGGGTTTACAGCCCAGGGAAGCTCCACTCCTGCATCAGGCAAGCAGGACACAAGCCTGGGGAAGCAGAACTGGCTCCTAACAGCACCCAAAGCCTGAGGTCAACTGACGTGAGCAACGCCAACTCATCAGCAGTGGGATGAGCTGGGGACTTGGCCCAGACCTCATGGACTTGCCCCTGTCCACTCACCCCCACACACCAACAGCTCAGGTTTTTGCTGGAATAGGGGGCAAGGAGCTGCTGGCTCCCCAAGGGGTTCACACCACCCCAGCCTGAATCAGCCCCTGCCCATGGAGTGCCAGACACAGAGGCTGCAGCAGGAGGCTGACCAAGCACCACTGAGAGCCAAACAGATCCTCCATGGGAAGCAGCATACCTTGGGAATGGTGTACTCGTTCTTCTTGATCCGGATGTAGGTATCCTTTAGACAAGAAGTCTCAAAAGGCGGTTTCCCCACCAGAAGAGTGTACCTGGGCATTCCCAGACAAAAGGGTGTCAGTTTTGCAAAAGAGGCTCAGATTGTGTGTAGAAGCAACCATGTCCTAAGTACACCCAGGGGCTTTCCTGGCAGAGGGAACACACCTAGTGCATTAGACACACTGACAGCTACGTGTGCTGTGCCTGGATCCTGTCCCCTGGAAGGGGAAGCTGGGATCTAGCAGCCTTCAGGCAAAGTTTCAGTTAGGGAAGGTCAGGAGCTGCCTGGCAGCAGGACTCAGCACTGAGGGGAGAAGGACCTGAAGCTTTGGATCACACTGAAGCTCAGACGGGTCAAGGAGACCAGAACCACAGGGATTGCCTGTCCCCATGGCCTCTGAAAGGCAATTTGACTCACATGATGCAGCCAATGGACCAGATGTCCACCTCAAAGCTGTGCCCCTTCTTGCCCAGCACCTCTGGGGCGATGTAGTTGGGTGTCCCACACAGGGTCTTCTTGCGCTCCCCGTCGTACTCCACCTTGGTGGCGAGGCCAAAGTCACCTGGAGGGACAGGGAGACGGGATATGACCAAGATCCCTGGCTGGCTGCTGCCTGGGCTGGGGTCCCTGCCACTTACCGATCTTCACCTCCATGTCGTCGCTGAGGAAGAGGTTGCCCAGCTTGAGGTCGCGGTGGATGACGCGGTGGCTGTGCAGGTACTGGCAGCCCAGGATGGTCTGGCGCAGGTAGTACCGCACCTCGGGCTCGCTCAGCGCCTTCCGCCGCTTGTGCAGCTCCAGCAGCGACTGCGGGGGGGCGGTCGGTCAGTACCGGGGCGGGGGTTACGGGACGGGGACAGGGGACAACCAGTACCCGGGGGACACCGCCACCCACCCCGGCCCCTCACCCTGCGGCGGCACAGCTCCAGCACGACGTAGACAAAGTCGTCGTCCTCGAAGAAGCCCTGGAAGCCGACGACGTGGCGGTGGGAGAGGCTGCGGTGGATGGCGATCTCCATGGACATCTTCTCCTTCTGGTGCGGCTTCACCAGCAGCGACTTGGGCACCACCTTCCCCGCGAACACCTCCCGGCTCTCGGCCTCGGCCAGCTCGTAGCACCGCGCGAAGCCGCCCTTGCCCAGGAACCGCCCGCGCACGAAGCTGCGCCGGGTGCGCGGGTCCACGAGCACCTTCGGCACCTCCTTCCCCGCCGCCGCCGCCGCCGCCGCCGCCCGGGCCGGCTCCGCGCGGGGCGGCTCCGCCCGGACCGGAGCAGCCGCCGGCCGCGCCGCCTTCCCGCCCGGCGCGCTCATGCTGTGCCCGCGCCGAGCTGCGCTGGGGCACCGGCGGGGCCCGGCTCCCTGGATGGAAACAGCGGGTGCCGGGGGAGCGGCGGGTGCCGGTGTCTCTACCGAAACAGCGGCCGGTCCCGGTGCAGCAGTGGGTGCCGGGGAAGCGCCCGGTGCCGAGTCCCTGTACCGAAGCAGCGGCGGGGGCCGGGTCCCTGTACCGAAGCAGCGGCGGGTCCCGGTGCAACAGCGGGTGCCGTGTCCCGGTGCCGGGGCAGCGGCGGGCCCGGGCGGAGCTCGCTGGCTGGCTCTCTCGGTGCGGCCGCGCTTCAAAGGCGGCGCCGGGGCCGTTACCGCGCGCGGCCGCTCCCCATTGGCCGCACGATTTAAAATCCACGCGGCGCGCGGGGCACCATGGGAGCCGGGGGACACACGCGCCGGAGGGGGCGGAGCCGGGCGCGTTCGGACACGCCCCCACAGCAGCGCGCGGGTGTGCGCGTGCGCCGGCGGCCGTTGGCGGCGGGGCGCGCGCCCGCTGCCCAGCCCCGGGACGAGCGCGGCCCCGCGGGAGCCCCGAGCGCGGGCACGAGGATATCCCGTCACGGATATCCCCCTGGGATTCGCACCCGGCCTGGATTTTCCCGGGAGAGGCAGTGCGGCAGCAGCACCCGCTCCCCGCGGCTTCCATGTCCTGAAGAACCGCTCTTGGGGCTGGTTTTTATAGGCAGACCCGCCCCAGCCCCGCTGCCCCTCGGGTGCCAGTGCGGCAGTTCTGAGGGGCTGTGCCTGACCTCACTGCCCCCTCACCCACGGACACGCTGCCCACCGAGCCCCCCTGCCCCAGGGTCCCCAGCCCAGGGGCTGCAGCACTCCCGGGCCCCACCTGCCAAGAGAAGTGACTGTGGGATGTTCCCAAGGCGTAACTCCAGTGCCAGTGAAAAATGCCCCGGGCCGAGCCTCAGCCACAGGCACCCTCAGCCACAGGCACCCTCAGCCACAGGCACGGCTCATCCGTGCCAGGGTGTCCCGGAGAGCCCAGTGCGCAGAGACACGGCAGCCCTGCAGGTCACCACAGCTCAAGTGTCATTCCCACCAGAGTTGGACCATCTCGGGAGGTTCTCCTCCCCAAAAAGCAGGCACGGTCCTGCTGGCCTGGTGACTGAGAGACCTTCCCCCACAGCCCCTGGCAGACCCCTCAGCTGAGCCACCAGCGCTGGCCCAGCGGCACAGGCAGGGAGGGCTGTGCTCCCAGGGACCCTGAACATCCCCAAATCCAGCAGCACGCCCTGCCCGTCCCGCCAGCAACGCCCAGCAAAGCACACAGGCCATCAATGAAGCAACACAGCAACTTGGGGTTAGAAGTGCTCAGTGTTTGTACAAGATTCCTGACAGAAGGCATTCCCCTCCCTGTAGGATATGCTTCCCCACTCCTGCAGCTCCTCTGGCTACAGGCACAGCCTCCTGTGTCATTTTACTGCACCACGCTGGATGGAAGGCTGCCTGCAGAGCTGGGACTCCCCACGCTGCACCCACTGACACTCCATCTTCCCAGAACTGGCAGAGGCGGAGAGGTGAGCCCAGGTCAGAGGGACGCTTCAGAGGCAGGAGGAGAAAGTGGCCAGTGTAAGGAATGTTAACAAGGCTGGGTGTTAGGGATCTTCAGTGGTGGCTTGGTTTTAGGCCCTGGCAGAGGCCACCTTGACAGAGACAACAAAAGAGGTTTTAATTAAGGCAGAAGAGTCAGCTCAGACAGCTAGAAGGAAGAGCAGGCCAAGAAACACGTAATTGCAGTGACATATCCCTTCATGCACTACAGCTCAGCTCTCAGGTGATTGTGGAAATTCATCTCTCAGACTTTTCCAGCTGCCATCCCACTCCCAAACTCTTATCCCTTCTCCCACTCCTCTCCCTGCTGCTGAGGCTGCTGATCAAGTGATCGCGGTGAAACGCACAATGTGGTGTTGAAACTCTGAGGTGACAACACAGCAACACAGCACAGACACCCCCAGAGACAGCCTGGAGCAAAGCACTGCTCTGAACTCGTGCAGGAAATCTCACAGGACACCCCAAACCTGGCAAGTCCATGACCGAGGAGGTCTCTCTGGCCCTCAGAGGGAGAAAGCAGCTGTTTCACACTGTACTACACTTTTTATATGCACAGGACAGGACAGCCTGTAGCAGTCACAGAAAAAGGGACTGTGGCTCATGCCCAGGCACAGCAGGAATCTCAATCCAGTTTGATTTGAAGAGGCACGAGTCACTTGAACAACTGAAGAGGCTTTAATTTATGTACAGTAAAAATACAAACTGGTTTTACATGTGATGTACAGCAGCTACTACACACATTAGTACTCGTACAGCTATTTGCTATTATGGTGTATCAGCATTTGCTACACAGATCAGCTGAGGCTCCAGGGCTGCTGATCCACAGCCACACACCTACCACACACCTAATACATGTCCTGGCCCCAGCTGCTACACTACAACATGCAGGAGCCCCAGTTTAAAACCTAGAGCAGGATATGCTAAGCTTTAATAGAGCACAACCAGAGCAGGCAGAATTGTGTGCAGACAGTTGTCTGTACTCGGGTACACCAGCATCAGATGCCTTCAACTTACAGAGCTGCTCTCAACAAGAACTATTCCTGCTCTGCTATGTGTCCAAAATGAAATTTTCACTCTTTCTAAGAAGTCTGAATTCTTAAGTTTCATAATGTAGAAAAGCACTGAAGAGCTTTCTGCAAATATAGACACTGGGTGATAAATGGGGACAGCTGCAGCATTCTCTCTGTTAATTACCCACTTTCTGCTGCATTGAATTCTGTGAGTGACATGGCAATCCTCTTTTCAAAGGCCTTTGGCTCTTTAAGGTCTGTGATATTCAGGAAGTGGCACTGATCCCAAGAACACTAGCTCTGAGGGGAGAGGGCACAGGACTGAGGTCAGTCTGCCTCAGGAGCTAAAAGCTAAGAAACATCCTGTCAGGCACAGAAAGACAGTGTCACCCAAAACTCCTGATGCCAACAGCAGGACGATGAACCCCTAGAGAGAATCCCAGGGAGAAAAGGAAGAGGCCATGCACCTCAGCAATGCAGGCCCATGGGCAGCAAGTATTGTGCCAAAGGAAAGGTCTAATGAACCCTGGTAAGTGCCCAGAGCACACTCAGACCAGCCCTGCTGGGATGGAGACTGCTCCTAGCAAACCTAAGCCTAGCTTTGGGTTAGGACAGAACCCAGCAGACAGGCTGAGGCTGCGGGGCACGTGTCAGCTCTGCCTCGTTCCCCAGCTGCTGCCCCAAGGCAGCTGTTTCAGCTCCAGAACATTCAGTGGCACAATTCAGACAAGGTGGAATGGAGCACACAGGATGAGCATACAGAGTGTGAACAGGACACAGCAGCTCTCCCGAGGGACTGCCCGGCCAGGCCAGCGGTGCTGAGGCACACGCAGACACGCTCAGGAGAGCGAGCACGGGGCTCTGGCCTCGCTGGACAACAGCCCTCTCCCACCCCAGAACGCTCCTGTGTGCCTGAAACACGGGAAATGGGCTACTAGACCTGAGTGAGTGGCAAGAACTTCTGGTAATAGCTCTTGGTAACGTCAATCATCAGTTCCTGGGTGCACTCCGGGAGCTCCCCAGAGAAGAGTCCTGGAAGAACAACAACAGTATGGCCATCAGTCACTGAAACAGGGAGCTTCACAAGTTAAAACTGCTACCTTCCAGTGCAGCAAGTGCCTGATACCTTTATTTTTAGGCAATAAATGCCAATGGGCATCTTTTTTATAGAAATCCCATTGAAAAAAGGGAATATCCCTGCAAGGGAAGATAATGGGA
Source organism: Phylloscopus collybita (assembly GCA_027886175.1). Lineage (NCBI taxonomy): Eukaryota > Metazoa > Chordata > Aves > Passeriformes > Phylloscopidae > Phylloscopus > Phylloscopus collybita. Next base: position 646,264 of record JAJNNQ010000048.1, read on the forward strand.
GCATACCTGGGCAGCCCGAGAAGACAGTGAAAGGTGGAACTACAGTTTCAGGAGGGAGTACTGTGTTGTCTAAGATTTTGCAGCAGTCTTTCAAAACACACCTACGTCCCTAAAACAGAGAACAGGAAAAGTTTATACTTACAACACTAAAAACATGAGGTTTTCTTATCATTACTGATATGTTACCTAAATTTCAAGAAGATTAACTGCTCAAAACATATCCTTTATAAGAGATCACAGGAATAAATCTTTACCCTTACTGAATGCTCCTGACAGAATGAACTTTTCTTTTTGAGGAAAAATGTCTGCTTGCTTTCATCTAGCACAGGTACAACTGCACGTTAACATGTCAGTCGTCAAATTGGCACCAAAAACCCGAATCAAGCAGTACCAGCAAGGCCTTCTCTACCTCAGCACAGCAGCCTTGGCTATTTGGTCTTATTTACACAGCAACACAATTCCACTTGTACTCTGTGGCCAGGCTGCCTTCCCTGGACAATCCCATTAGCCACAGGGACAACACTGCTGGGATGGATTTTCCAGCCAGCAGCAGCTGAACCTGCTGTCCTCAGGAAAGCAAACCTGAAAGCTCAGCTTCCTGCACAGAAGAAAAGGAGCAGGAAGGAACAGAGCAGAGCCTGCTGCAGCCAGATGGTGCAGACACCTCTCAGCTGCTGTCACAAGGCCTCAGCAGCAGCCAGGAGTTTGCAGAAAATGCAGAGGCAGCACTCACAATGACGCAGTTCTTGCCTATGTGCACATAGGAGCCGATCTGCGCCGCGTTGACAACGCAGTCCTCTTCTATGAAGACATGGTCACCAATGTGCAGAGGGAAGAAAGCCACCCTGCAACAGGAGAGCATGGTTTGTGTCCAACAAACACACTCACACTGCTAGACCCAAAATCACCCTGGGGAGGCTCCTGTCCCCAGATGGATTAACAGATGTGGATCTGGTGCTAAGGGAGACAGAACAGTGTCGGGGTTTCTCCTCTCTAAAGGACGGCCCAAACGAGAAGGAAGATGTTGTGAACAAACACACAAAAACCGAAACATGCCCTTGACTTTGCTATTCCGATCCATCCCTTTCCATCCAACATCCAGTCCAATGGCAACACCAACCCTCAGGGCACAGCTCAGCACTTGAGGAAAAAGCAGGTTTGAGAGGTGTATTTCTGCAAATTGCTGCACAAAGAGCAGAGTTCTGGGAACACAAGACTCAGTCACGCTGACAGATTTTTTTAGGTATTTCCCACCTACCCTTTACTGAACTTCTTGAAGGGCGGCCTGATGACGCTGCGACTCTTGACCACGCAGTGCCGGCCCACGCGCACGTTGGCCAGGTCCCCGCGGATGATGCAGTCGTTCATGACTATCGTCTGCAGAAGGACACACAGGGAAACCAGCTCCCCCTGCCAGCCCTGCTGGCAGCTACTGCACAAACTCATGCCCGGGGCTGCTCACTCCAGCAAGGTTACCTTGCTTTAGGGACGATTCTTTCAGACAAAAAGAAAAGTGACAACAAAGCAGAAGCACAGGAGGCTGGAACCACCAGCTGTGCTCCTGGTCATGCCAGTGAGCATTACAGAGCCAGGCTTAGGCACAAAACAGCATCGTGGTGTTCCGTGGATGAAAGCACCACGGGCTGCTTCAGTTTATATTTACAACACTAAAAACATGAGGTTTTCTTATTATTACTGATATGTTACCTAAATTTCAAGAAGATTAACTGCTCAAAATATATCCTTTATAAGAGATCACAGGAATAAATCTTCACCCTGACTGAATGCTCCTCCTGACAGAATGAACTTTTCTTTTTGAGGAAAAATCTCTGCTTGCTTTCATCTAGCACAGGTCAGAGATGCTGCGGGGCAGGGCACGGGGGACCGGGCGGGGACACGGCAGCCGCCGCCCGGCGCTCACCTTGCCGTTGAGGACGATGTTCTGGCTGCCGCACAGCACGGACTGCCGGCTCACCTTGTTGCCGGAGGCCTGCGGGGAGAACGGGCGGTCACGGCGGCCGTCCCGGGCCCACCGCCCCCGCGGCGCCCCGGCGAGCCCTGCTCGGGCCCGCCGCCCCCCCGACCCCCGCGCCCCCGCTCCCCGCACCGTCTCGATGTACTCGGACTTGTTGTAGAGCATCTCGCTGAGCTCCATGGCCGCTCCGCCCGGCGCCGCCCGGCCCGCGCCGCTTCCGCCGCGTCACCTCCGCCGCGCCCGGCCCCGCTGAGGCCCGCCGCGCCCCGGTTGCCATGGAGGCCCCGCCGGCCGCCCTCAGCGGCGCCGACAAGGAGAAGGTGCGGGGCCGGGCGGGACCGGGACGGGGCCGGTGCCGTCCCGGTGCCATCCCCACGGGTGTCTCTTGCAGCTGCGGGAGAAGCTGGCGCTGCTGAGGCGGGAGTACAGCGAGACCGTCATCCGGCTGCGGGTGAGCGGGCCGGGCCGGGCCGGGCAGGGCCGGGGGCACCGGGGCACCGCCAGCCGGTCCCAGCCCCGCCGGGGTGTTGTGTGTGTGTGTGTCCGCAGCGAGCGCGGAGAGCCGAGCGAGCCAGGAGCCACGGCCGGCGAGAGCGGAGCCCCCCGGGTGGGAGCCGAGGAGAACGGGATCCCGCAGGTGGGAGCCGGGGAGAGCGGGATGCCCCAGGCGGGAGGTGGTGGGAAGGGGATGCCCTAGGTGGGAGGTGGTGGGAAGGGGATGCTCCAGGCGGGAGATGGTGGGAAGGGGATGCCCCAGGCGGGAGATGGTGGGAAGGGGATGCCCTAGGCGGGAGGTGGTGGGAAGGGGATGCCCCAGGCGGGAGGTGGTGGGAAGGGGATGCCCCAGGCGGGAGGTGGTGGGAAGGGGATGCCCCAGGCGGGAGGTGGTGGAAACAGGGTGTTCCAGGCGGGAGGTGGTGGGAAGGGGATGCTCCAGGCAGGAGCCGCAGGCAGTCCCCCAGGACAGGGCGGTGGGAGCACCCGGGGACCCGCGGGCACTGTTGCCCCTTAGTGCCCCCACGCACTGTCCTGCCGAGGATGTGCCCGGCCCTGCTGAGCCTCACTCCAGCCCCACTGTCCCCTCGGCCACCGCGGCCACACCCGCTGCCCCCACAGCCCCACAGGGCCCCTGCCCCGGGCTGAGCTCTGCTCTCAGTAACGTCTGCTCTGCTTCCCCCCTCACAGGTCTGCAGTGCTCCGATCCTGACTGTAAGATCCCCATCTTTCCCTGCTAACAAAGCCTGATTTTACCATATGATGTTTTTCTTGGACAGGATTTTAGGAGTACTTCACACGTGTGACCTTTTTTCCCCCAGGTTCTAGAGATAACACATCTCCTAGTGCTGACAGAGGTGGGCCCTCTCAGTTACAGACCAAAACCTGCTCTGATGCTGACACGGAGAAGACAACATCTGTCACAGTTAAGCATGTTCCAGGATTCTCCAGTGATGAGGTTAGCCCACAGGACAGCTTTCAGGCCAGCCAGGAAGACCTGTGCTGTGGGATGGTCAGACCTGTCCCTGTGGAGAAAAAGCCCCAAACCTCCCACGGCATGATGAAGCTGCGGAGACGGACGAAGGCTCTGAAATCAAGGGAAGGGGAGTCAGTGCATGATGTCCATCTAACCAGTGCTGGTGAAATGATGAAAAATCAAGTTGCCAATGCAGAGGAGCTTCAGTCACCAGTGTTTTGGTGCAGCAGCCCCTTGCACAGTGAGGAACCTGCTCACAGGGCACCTGGGGCAGTGCTTGTGCAGGGAGAAGGAAGTAGTTTCACTCGTGATGCAGCATCAGGGCTTGTGCAGGGTATGTTTGAGGGCAGCGTCACTGCAGGAGAGCCTGAGCTGTCCCCACATGCGCTGAAGGACAGCAGGGACATCTGTCAGCCTGAGTCCTCAGGGGCTGTGGCCACACCTGATAGACGTGAGCCGTGTTCACAGCGTGGAGACTCTGTTTTACTTGACCCCAGAGGTGATGGCAGAGAAGAATCCCCCAGTATAATAAACCAGCTGGAAGGTCAGAGTTTGTGTGAAGATCAGGGAGAATTACGTGGGTTCCTGGATTTAATGTCAGAAAATGAAATATTGCCTGACAGCAGAAACAACACCATAACCAAGGAGAGCAAAAACCGTGAAGGACATCAAAGTGACACTAATACCTTAAATCCCTGTCCTGCAGATAATGCTCTGGACAATGCTGAAGAGCTCCTGGAGAATCAACAGCTTGAAATTCAGTCAAGGCTTTCTCCTGCTGAGAAGGCAGCAGCTCCCAAGGGCATGCTGAGCTCTTGCACAGTGGTTGAAGGGCTGCTCTTCCCCGTCGAGTACTACGTGCGGACAACTCGCCGCATGTCCAACTGCCAGAGGAAGGTGGACCTGGATGCTGTAATCCTCAGCCAGCTGGGCAGGAGCAAGAAAGGTCAGCGCAGTAAATGCAAGCAGAAAGATGCAAACCCAAATCAACCCTCACAAGAGAGAGCCGAGGGTGATTTGGAGCCAGGAGTTTTGCCCTTCCCTTTTCTTGGGGCAGAAAACAATCAAGCAAACTCAAGTAGTTCTCAGAAATCTCTTCCTTCATCCAGCAGCAGCTGCAGTACTTCTCTTGAGTCCATTTCTCAGAAAAGCATCACTAGCACAAGGCAAGAGCAGAGACAATCCCAGAGGAAACAGAAGAGAAGAAGAAAGCCTGCCTGCAAAGCCCCCATGTACCCGGTGTCACAAGAGCTTATAGAAAGTCAGGATCCCACCATGGCCAATGAAAGCAGTGCTCTGCTGTCAAATGAGAACCAGAGTGAAAAGGAGAACTGTGATGCTAACCTTCAAAAGTCATCCTCAGATGAGAAGAGATTGTCTGGCGCTGCAGCACTGGGGTCTGCAGGGACAGGAGTGACTGGAGCTGCACAGCCAGCGGGTCCTGACCCTGCTCCGGGCGGGAGCCAAGCGCCAGGCAAATGCCACGAGGCTCTGCTGGAGCAGGCTCCAAATGCACTGCAGAGCAGCCATTCCCTGAGCCCGGGCAGGGACACTGCTGCCAGCCGTGGGGGAGATGTGGAAGGCAGCGCTGCTGTGTGCCAGGGAGGTGAACACCCAGCACGGCGTGTGAGGAGGCAGCCGGGAGCCGCTGGGGCTGAGCAGCTCCCCGCGCTCCGGGGCCCTGTGCGCCGCTCCCTGCGCTGCTCTGCCAGGCGCAGGGCCCAGGCAGCCTCAGCAGGTACTTCCTCACCTAGGAACTCCCCAAAACACCCCGTTCCCCAAGGCAGGGAACATCCTGTGAGTGCAGGCCCTGCTGTTCACACCCTGCTGTGTTCATGCAAGAAAATACAATAGAGGTTAACTATCATTCTTTTAAAAATGAGACTTTTTTTTTTTTAATAGATAATTGTGGTGCCCATGTTCCTTAAACGATTCAAGAAACTTCTGCAGGGAATGAACAGAGGGCTCAGGGAACTTACTGAGCTGCTGCCCTTGCTGTTGGAGTGAAGGGTGTGAACACTAGGGCTGGTTTGCCAGCAAATGGATGTCTGTCTGTTCTTCCAACTGAGGCTGGATATAAATAATGATTACTTTCTCCTTTCTGAGGGTCTGTGAATATTGTGAAAAGAGAAAGTGTTGGGAGAAAAGGAAAACCAGTAAACCAAACTGACAGAGCACTTAGGCATATCTGTCAGGCTTTGTGGTAATCCTTGAGCTGGAGGTTTATCCAGAGATATAGAGTAACTGCTGAGTGTAGTGTCTTTCCAGAAAAGTGCCACTTCTGTGTGTTAAGATGAATAGGGTGTGTTGATTTTTTTTTAAATCCAAGACACCCTTCATGAGAGATTCTGAAAAGGCAGGTTTTTTTTATTTATGGTGATTTTATGGCGTGATGGTTCTTTTATGATGTGATGTTCTGTCTTGTTCTTGTGTTTAGATGACAGCAGCAGAGGATGCAGCAGTGCCATGGGTTCACAGGGCCCTGCTGCCCTTGGGCTCCCTGCTGTGGACCTCGACACCTGTGGCTCCCTCTTCTCCTTCCGCAGCCTCCAGTGGCTGGTCCCTAAGCTGGGCATCAGGGAATTCCACTTACCAAATGAGGAATTTGGAGTACTGAAACTGGAGAAGTTGAAATCTTCCCCTGTGAATGACTTGGAGGATTTTGTGTCTGGGGATGGTGTGGCTCCGGAGGACACACCAGATGCACAAATAAAGCCAAAAGAAAAAAGTCTCAGAAGTAATTTGATTTTGCCTTCCAAAAGTGGACTGCCTGAACTCCCTTGCATGGAAAGCCCAACTTCCAAGAAGCAGCTTTCCACCCATGAATTGCTATTTACTCCCATGGGGACTGTCTTAGCTGAGGCTCCCACTCACCCTGAGTCTCAGATTTCCTCGTCTGTTTTCCCTGCTGTGGGTGCAACCCCAGGTGTTTTACCTTCAGTGCACGGTGAAGTCTTCCCTGACACACCATCTGTACCTGCCTTGCTAGCAACCCCACCTTCCCCCAGAGGAGCAGCTGCCCTGGTCCTGGGAGATGTGGCACACAGAGACCCTGCTGTGCCACTGCAGCCTGGCAGCTGTGCTGCAGGGGCTGCCAGAAACCAGGAGGAGCAAGGTACAACATTTCCTTCAGCAGCTGAAAGAGGTCCTGAGAGTAAACCTGATGAGGCTGTGTTCTTGGAGAAGCATCAGCAGTCAGAGAACAAGGAGCAGGAATCCTGCAGATCACCACCTGAACAGGTAACAAGCTGGGATCTTTGTGAAGGGTACTAAGCTGGTGGTTTTGTGGGCAAATCCCCTTTTTCCAGAGTCCTGTCTGACTTCAGGGAAAACTTCTCTTTGCATGCTAGTCCTGCATGGATCATAGCAGTGTCATGCAGTATCTGCAGGAGAGTGACTGAGAGCGTGCAACAATTCTGCCTCATTCTTGCAGGTCCTGAGCATAATTTCAAAGTTGAATTACCCTCATTCTTTACTTTGTTCCTGCAGAAAAAAGATGTAACAGAACAATTGACTCCAGTGCTGCCGGATGGCCCCAGTGAAGAGAGCTTGCAGTTTGTGTCAGAGCTAAAGGTGGGAGAAGAACAGGGAATCGTTACCGTGGCAGCAGCAGCAGCAGCTCTGCAAGGCCGAGTTTAGCAAAGCCACAGCAGGTAACGTTGTCTGTCAGAGGAGCAGCAGCAGTGGTTTGTCTCGGGCAGGACTGGTGGTGCTCGTGCGCCGTGGACGTGGGCGCGGTGTGGTGGGCAGCAGCTGGCCGCAGGGAGCTGCGCCTGGTCACTGCCTCCGAGAGCGCCGTGTCCCTCTGGGAGCCCCTGGCAGCCAGCACCTGGGGAAAGGTCCACACCTGGCACCTGACAGAGGTAGGAGCACAGTCCTTATTTCTAGAGTTAAGGGCAGTTTTCGTGCCCCGTGTGTTAGTTCCCAAGATAGAAGGAGCTCGTAGCTTGTGTGGTTGCGTGTTATCTGTTGGGATTTAATACCACAGGCACAGAATGGTGGCTGCTTCACTTCACTTGTGCTTTTTCCTCTCACAGTCCCTGGAGACATGCTTTGTCTATTGCAATGGGGATTGTTTAATTAGGCAACCAGTCAGCAGAGAGTTCAGCTGTTCATTTAAGTGTGCTTCTTGAGGGGGATCTGAAAATCAATTCTGCTCCACATCATTTTACTTGAAACACTCCAGAAGATGAGAATAAAGTCAAAGGGCACTGTTGGTAACACTGAATTCTGGTTTTGTTGTCCCAGATTCCTGTAATCCAGATTGTTCCTCTGCCAGACACCTGTAACCTCGTGTGTGTAGCACTGGGAGAGCTGGAGATTGGAGAAATAAGGTCTTGTATTTATTTCTTACTAGTACTTTGCACCCTGAGTAGTAGTTGCAGCTGAACTTGTGTGAAGTGGTTGAGGTTATCTTTTTACTAACATGACACTTTCTCAGTTGCTTTAACTGTTGGAAAATATGGAAATGAATTTCTAAAAATCAACTCTAAAGACCTGTTTATTCACCTCAGAGCTGGCAGACTGATTGAACACAGGCCGATCTGTATATGCTGCTGCATACTTGATTGGGGCTTCCTGCTGTCATGGTGTGTGCTTGTGTCTTGATTTAGGCTCTTGCTTTATTCTTCTGAGACTGACTCATTCAAGCACTCCCTAGTGAAAACTGGGAATATAAAAGCAGTTGTTGGGCTGAAGGACAGGAGGCTGGTGAGCAGCAGCAGGACCATGCAGGAGCAGCAGCTGGAGATGGTTTCACTCTCAGAGACAGGGGGGTGAGTTTGGGGGTGCTTCTGTGGGGTGGTCTCCGTGTGCTGGGTGGGATAAAAGTGAGGAAACACTCAGATGTAGCACAGTGTCATGTTTCTCTTCCAGAGCATGCACTTTTTGTTTTACCTGCTCTTCTATGTGCTGGTCTCCCTGCAGGAGCAAGGACAGGCAGACTCTGATGCCCCCTGAAGAAACTGTTACAGCCTTTGCTGAAGTAGAAGGGATGAGAGAGGCCTTGGTGGGCACCACTGCAGGGAACAGCGTTGTGGTTTGGTGAGTGTTTCCTCTGCCACACACAGTTTAGGGGTTGGGGGCAGTTTCAGCAGCTGCAGGGTTGTACAGGGGGGCTGGCTGGCTGCTGACCTGCTGTGAAATGTGATTGTCAGAGGGCCTGCAGTGTGGCACCACAGCCAGACAGGCAGGGAATGAACTGTGCTGCTGTAATTCCATTGCTTTTGTATCATCCTCACTACACCCTTCCTGTCTATTGGCTTCGTTTGCTTAATGGGGAACCAAACCCATGTCCTGCCTAGGGGTGTAACTGTGATTAGAAATGTGTCAGAATTTGTGTTTTCACCAACTGCAGGAATCTGAAAACAGGTCAGCTCCTGAGGAAGATGCACATTGGTTATTCCTACCCAGCTTCCATCTGCCACCGAGCGTATTCTGACTCTGTATGTACACAAAACTCACACTTCATGCTTGGGCTGCACTGACTGGGATGGGGATATAAAGGATTGAAGTTTCTAGAGAGGGTTGAACTATCAGCTCTATTTAGTAAATAAACTGCAAATAATTCAAGGGTAAACAGATTATCAGGAGCAATAAATAACCCATGCTGGCTGCCTGGCTTTCTTCAGGGTGCTAATGAAATGGGAGCAGTGCATCCTGGTGCATTCCAAAGCTGCAGCATGCTGTGTGTGGGAAGCATAAGTGCTGTTGCCCAGGCCTGGTGCTCAGCAAGTCTCTTCCCTGTCACACGTGGGAGCTGCCAGCGTTAGAAACCAGCTGTGAGTGGCTGCTCTGGACATACATGCCTGGGGGAATGAGCTGTGTAAAATCAGCATTCATGCTAATCCTCTTTCCCCACTTGCTTCTCCCTGTGCTGTGATTCCCGATGGATTTTTGTGGTTTACCAAGGATTTGATTGTTTTCAGTGAGCGTGTAACCTTTTGGGATGAGAATGTCTTGTCCAATAATGGTGCCTTGAGTCAGACTCTTTGCAGTCTTCCTCAGATTATCCATCCCAGGATATTTCATGCTGGTTTGTGGCTGTTCTGGGAGCTATTGTTTTCAGTTGTGCTGCTTTCCATGGAATTCTTGTTACATTTTAAGCTTGGAGGGATTAAAATGTGGCCCAGAAATTTTACTTCTTTTGTTTCTTGAAGTGTCACCTCCTCCTATGGCAGGTTTAGCTTTTTGAAACAGGAAGAGAAATTCATTAATCCCTCGGGTCACTGAGCTGTCGCTCTGCTATGTTGCATCAGCCCTTATCAGCCAGCAGCTGCTTTTGCTTTTATCTAATTTGATAAGGAAAGTAAACCATTTCTGTTTTCTTCAGTAAAAATAATGCATCACTGTTCATGGGGGCTGCGATTAGAGAGAGCGTAACAGTTAATTTTTGGAAAATTATTTTTTTTTTTTTTTCTCCTCCTGCTGTTGTCTTTAGTGATGTGTTTTCCCTCTCTCTATCAGGGCCTTTTGTTTGTTGTTTTAAGCCACCCTCACGCCAAGGAGAGCGAGTCCTGCGGGAGCCCGGCGTTCCGCGTGGTGGCCTTCAACCCGCGCACGGGCCGCAGCGCCGCGGGCACCTTCTCCTGCCTCCCCCCGGGCTGTGCAGGCAGGCGAGTCCCTGGGGCTGGGCTGGGCTGGCTCCCTGGGGCTCTGGGGGAGCCCCCGAGGAGCAGGGCAGCTCTGGCAGGGCTCCAGCCGCCGTCTCCAGGCGCGTCCGGCCGTGCCTGGGCTGGGGCCGGGGGCGTGGGCCGCTTCCTGCCCGCGTCCCACAGCAGCCTGTGCGCTGACCCCTGCCCTGTCACTGTCACCCTGGGGACACGGGGCTGGGCCAGGGCCTCTGCCTTTGTCCCCTGGGTTCCTGGGCTGCCATTCCGTGCTGCCAGGTTTGTTTGTGTGGAGCAGCACATGGCCTTCTCCCTCCTGTGCCCTGCGGTGTGAGGCAGCAGCAGGGTCAGCCTTGCTTATTTAAGGCTCAGCCTTGCGGTGTCCTTACACAGGAAATGTGATGGATGCGTGGGAACAGTGGTGGATCAAGGTCTTGGTTACTGAACAGTTGTGGAATCACAAATGGTCTGGGTTGGAAGGGACCTTAAAGACCATCCAGTCCCACGCCCTGCCCCAGGCAGGGACACCTTCCACCTTGTTCCAAGTGCTGCCCAGCCTGGTCTTCAACACACGCAGGGGTTTTTTTAAGAGTACCACTCTTTTCAGAGTACACCTTTTTCAAGCATGTTCTGAGTCTCCAGGAAGATTTTCTTGGCCTCCTCCCTTCCCAGTTGCTATTAGGGAGGAACAGTCTAGACTGCAGCCTGCCTGCAGTTGCTATTAATCTTTACCTGAGCCATGAGCTAATTGAACAAACGCTACCCTGGTGTATTTGCTGAGCCCCGTGTCCCCGCAGGTACCTGGAGGGTGACGTGTGGGACACGGCGGGAGCAGCCGTGCTGACCTCGGGAGCCGTGGCCGTGTGGGACCTGCTGCGGGGCCGCTGCACGGCGGTGCTGCCCGCGGGCCCCGCCGGGCCCTGGGCTCTGGCGCGCTGGGCGGCCGGCGGGGCCGCGCTGCTGGCCGGGCACCGCAGCGGCACCGTCCGCCTCTACCGCTACCGGCCCCCGCAGCCCGGGGCCGCCTGAGCAGCCCTGTGCCGCCCCTCTGCCCTGCCATTAAACGTTTTGCCTTTGGAACCGGCCCGTGTCTGTCTCTGCTCTACGGGGGGGGCTGCCGAGAAATACCCTGCGGGCTCTCATGGGCACCGACCGGCAGTGGGGGCCAAGGAGGGCAATGGGGAGCCAGGGTGCACCAGGAGGGCATTTCCAGCAGGTTGGGGAGGGCATCCTTCCTCTGCTCAGCCCTGTGAGGCTGTGGAAATGATGAAGGGACTGGATCATCACCTCCCTGATGAGGAAAAGCTGCGGGAGTTGGAGCTGTTCAGCCTCCAAAGGAGGCACAGCTGCGAGGAGCCGTGTCAGTGTATAAATATCTGAAGGGGGCGCCAAGAAAATGGCCTGGGCTCTTCTCGGTGTGGTGCTGAGCGCTCGGGGAGGAGGCTACGGGCATGGGAAGTTCCACCTGGACATGAGGTAGAACTTTCCTGTGCTGCGACCGAGCCCTGGAACAGACACCAAGAGAAGAGAGTCTGGAGTCTCCCGTAGTGAGGTGATGCTGGCCGGGGATCGCCGCTCCCGGCCCGCTCCAGCCGGGATCCTGGCCCGGGATCGCCGCCCCTTGCCCCATCCAGCCGGGATCCTGGCCGGGGATGGCCGCTCCCGACCCGGTCCAGCCGGGATCCTGGCCCGGGATCGCCGCTCCCGGCCCGCTGCAGCCGGGATCCTGGCCCGGGATCGCCGCTCCCGGCCCGCTCCAGCCGGGATCCTGGCCGGGGATGGCCGCTCCCGGCCCGCTCCAGCCGGGATCTTGGCCCGGGATCGCCGCTGCCGGCCCGGTCCAGCCGGGATCCTGGCCGGGGATGGCCGCTCCCGGCCCGGTCCAGCCGGGATCCTGGCCGGGGATCGCCGCTCCCGGCCCGGTCCAGCCGGGATCCTGGCCGGGGATCGCCGCTCCCGGCCCGCTCCAGCCGGGATCCTGGCCGGGGATCGCCGCTCCCGGCCCGGTCCAGCCGGGATCCTGGCCCGGGATGGCGGGAGCCGCCCGGGGCGCTGCGGCCGCCGCCCGGCAGAGGGCGCTGCAGGCGCGGTCGGTGCCGCGCGGCGCCCGCCGGGACAGCGACGATGGCGGCCCGTGTCCTCTCGTCCTGCGCCCGCCGCCTGCTGCCGCTGCCCGCCCGCCCCGCCGCGCTCCGCTCCCTCCGCCGCCTGCCGCCCGCCCCGCCGGGCCGCCCCGCGCTGCTCCGCCTGCCGCGCCTGGCCACGCCGCTCTGCCGCGGCTTCGCCGAGCTGCCGCCGCTGACCTTGGCCGACATCAAGGAGCGGGTGCTCTACGTGCTGAAGCTGTACGATAAGATCGACCCCGAGAAGGTGAGCGGGCCGGGGGGCAGGAGGGAGGGTGGCGGGCTCCGGGCTAACGGGAGCTGCCGCCCCGGGGTCCCGCTGACCGCCGTGTCCTCCCCCAGCTCACAGCCGAGTCCCACTTCATGAAGGACCTGGGCCTGGACAGTCTGGACCAAGTGGAGATCATCATGGCCATGGAGGACGAGTTCGGTAACGGCGCCCGCGGCTGCCCGGGCCGGGCCTGGGAGCGGCGGCACCGCTGGGCCTCTGCCGCCTGGGGCAGGGAGAAACACAGAGAGAGAGAGCAGGGCAAAACGCACAGAGCCAGCTCTGAGAGCAGGGCAAAACGCACAGAGCCAGCTCTGAGAGCAGGGCAAAACGCACAGAGCCAGCTCTGAGAGCAGGGCAAAACGCACAGAGCCAGCTCTGAGAGCAGAGAAAAACGCACAGAGCTGGCTGAGAGCAGGGCAAAACGCACAGAGCCAGCTCTGAGAGCAGAGAAAAATGCACAGAGCCAGCTCTGAGAGCAGAGAAAAATGCACAGAGCTGGCTGAGAGCAGAGAAAAATGCACAGAGCCAGCTCTGGGAGCAGAGAAAAACACACAGACAGCTGAGAGCAGAGCAAAACGCACAGAGCCAGCTCTGGGAGCAGAGCAAAACGCACAGAGCCAGCTCTGGGAGCAGAGAAAAACACACAGACAGCTGAGAGCAGGGCAAAATGCACAGAGCCAGCTCTGAGAGCAGAGAAAAATGCACAGAGCTGGCTGAGAGCAGAGAAAAATGCACAGAGCCAGCTCTGGGAGCAGGGCAAAATGCACAGAGCTGGCTGAGAGCAGAGAAAAATGCACAGACAGCTCTGAGAGCAGAGAAAAATGCACAGAGCCACCCCTGGGAGCTGAGCAAACCAGCAGTGAGCTGGGCACCCGCGGGAGTCGGGAATGCAGCCCTTTGCTCCTCAGCTCAGCCCCTTTGGGAGCAGGGATTCTCTCCCACCCACCGTGGGCACCACCCAGGGGAGGGGGAAAGGGAAGCAGTGAGTGCTGAGCTTGGCATTGCAGATCAAAAATCCCAGACAGTCCAGGTTGTTTTTGCTGACCAGGATTTTTTTCATCCTTAATCCTACTAGAGAAAAAAAAAAAGGTGTTTTCTCCCTACTGGTTTATATTACAAATTTCTTTTTACCTCCTTTGGACTTCTTCATGCCTCCCTCTAAAGCCCATGAATTCTGGAGTGGGTGTCTAAATGTCATCCCTGGGGTTTGGTCACTCTCTAAGCCCAAGGTGGATGTTTCACTCCCAGAGCCTTTGCTGGCAGTGTGTCTGTAATCCCCAAGTGAGCTGTGCGTGTGGCCAGGAGCACTGAGAAAGAACACAGACATTTCTGGGCTGTTCCTGACCAGTTCCACCACCAAGCCCTGGTGCCCTTCCCTGGTGTGTGCTCCATGCAAGCCCTACAGCACAGTCAGCCTGAGGGGCTCCCCGTGCTGCCTGGAGGTCCAGGAGCATCCCCCTGCCACACACCGGTGTCTGGGGGCTCTGGGAAGGCCCTGCTGGCTTTGTGGGGGCACAAGGGGCACTGGCTCCTGCTGTGCCTGCCGTGTCCCCTGCCTGGAAGTGCTGTCACTTGGGGCAGTGCAGTGATGCAGCTCCAGCTGACACAGCAAGCCCTGCCTGTCCCCTGAGCCAGCAGCCATCCCCTCCTCACCCCTGCTCCTCTTTCCATTGCCTTTGGGCTGAGTGTGTGCCCTTCCTTGCAGGATTTGAAATTCCTGACGGAGATGCAGAGAAGCTGATGTGCCCACAGGAGATTGTAGATTACATTGCAGATAAGAAGGATATTTATGAGTGAAGCAGTTCCTCAGAGGTGAGTTTGGAGGTGCTCTGAGGGCACACAGGGGGTAGGGGCAGAGCAGGGTGATGTGTGGCACAGGCAGGAGCCTGGCAGGGAGCTGGCAGCAGCCGTGGGTGCCAGCGGGGAGGGCGAGCAGGGAATGCTTTCCTGAGGGTGGGAGCTGCTTTCCTGAGGCACCTGCAGCTGGAGACAGCCCGTGGGGCTCAGCCTCTCCCCTCCTCCTGCCTGGCACATCCAGCTCCTCCCCAGGGCAGTAGTGGGTGGCAGATATATCTCATCTCCCCGTGCCCCTCAGCCCCGCCTGCTGCTGCCGTTTCCTCTGCCACAGCCGGGAAGGAAATGGGCAGGAAAGGGTTGTAGGAGTGACCAGGGAGGGCTGCAGGGGAAATGAGGTGGCCTCAGGCCAGCCTGCAGCACTGATCCACATTCTTGCCTGTTCCTGTGTGGCTCCAGGCTTCCCCCCAGCTCCCTGGGGCCGGGGGGCTGCAGCCCTTCTCTGTGCAGGGCCAGGGTGGGAGCTGTGGCCTCTGGAGAGAACTGGGGGCTCCTTCTGTGCCTGTGTTCAGTGCTCAGCGTGTCCTGACCCACTTCTGTACCTGTGAATGCTTGGAGAAATGTTAAATGTGTGGATTTTGTTTTCCCAGGAGTTGTCCCACGCCAGGAGTGGGCTGGTGCCGGCAGGGATGGACGGGAGTGCACACGCTGTCCCACTGCGGCCTCCTTTGGGAAGCTGCACGAGGATGTTGTATTTAAAGCTGTCTGAATGTGTTGTCATTTAAAAACAAAGAGAAAAACAGGAATAAAGAGTTAAGACCATTCCGGTGGTGGCTGTTCTGTCTCACTCAGTGGGTGGATCCTGGTGGTGGTGTTGGGGTGTGAAGGACACTGGGGACCCTGCCCCAAGATTTGGCTCTGCCCTGCATGCTTGTCACTGTTTATTTCATCGGTGCTGGTAAAAACAAGTTCTGTGTGAAAGGCTTCTGCTTTCCTGATGGAAAATAAGGGGGGGGAGGAATGATTTTCCTGCTGCTGAACAGCAAATTCACATTGCTGTTCCTGTACACCCAGTTCATCTCAGCACGGGGGGAGCCTTGCTTTAACCCTCACGAGGCAGGAATGGGTTATTTCCTCAGTTTTTGCTTAGAGCCAAGAAACACTGACATGCCACAGCAGCACTGCCAGGCTGGGAGCCAAGGAAGTGTCACTGGATAAGATCCTCTGGCAATGGGGGAGGTAAGGATGGAAAATGGAGCAGAGGCTGCAGCGCTGCACGTGCTGTGTTGTGTTGTGGGGTTCCCAGGAGCTGCACTTCACCGAGATCCCTGCAGAGCAGTGACCTCTGGGCCCAGGTGTTGCTCTCACGGTGCCCTTGGAAGCTTCCCCCCGGCTCCACAGCCTGGCCGAGCTCTGAGCCGTTTTCTGAGCAGCTGCAGAGCAGGGCTGGGGGCACAGCGTGGGTTTCCCTGCTGTCTCTGGGCTGGTTTCCCCACGGCATCGACACAAGATGTCTGATGGTGGGGAGGGGTCGCTGGGCTCTCCTGGGTGCGGTGGCGCTGAGGGATGTGCTGAGGGCCCTGCAGGCGGAGGTGACACCGGTGTCCTGGGGGCGCCTTTGCCCTGGCCCGGCTCGCAGAGCGGGGACAGCTCTGTCCCGAGCTGTGTCCCGGGAGGGGGGACGGGCCGGAGCCGGGATTCCCCCGAGTCCTGTGCCGAGCGCCCCGGGCTGGGTCCCGCTGCCGCGCCCCGCTCCGCCCGGCCCCGAGGGAGGGAGGGAGCTCCGGTGCCGGTGCCGCGGGGCGGGCCCGGGCCGGGGGCTGCGGTTCCCGGCGCCTCCGCCCCGCCGCAGCGGGGGCGGGCGGGGGCTTCCTGCCGCCGCCTGGCAGAGCCGCCCGCGCCGCGCCATGGAGCGGCCCCGGCTGCCGCTGCCCCGGGCCCGGCCGCCGCTGCCCCGGCCGCCGCTGCCCCGGCTGCTGGCCGCCGCAGGTGAGCGGGGCGGGGGCGGTGGGCACAGCCGGGAAGGGTCCCCGGTCCCGCGGGGCCCCGGGCGGGGGATGCTGCGCTCGGGGGGCGGCGGCGGCGGCGGCAGGGCCGGTGCATCCCGGCGGCCCGGAGCTCTGCGGCGGCGGTGGGGCCGGTACCGGCACCGGGCGGGTCCGTGTCCCCGATGGCGGCGGGCTTGGGGGCGGCGGCTGCTGCCCGGTGTCACTGGGACCAGCCCGGAGTGGGCCCGGCAGCGGGGCACCGGGGCGAGCGGGCAGCGGGGCGGGCACGCCGGCGGGGGCCGCGTGCCGTGCTGGGGCCGTTCCGTGCCGTGCTGGGGCCGTTCCGTGCCGTGCTGGGGCCATTCCGTGCCGTGCTGGGAGCGTTCGGTGCCTTGCTGGGGCCGTGCCGGGGCCGTGCCGTGCCGTGCCGGGGCCGTGCCGTGCCGCTCTGTGCCACCAGCCCGGGCGACTCCGTGGCCTCGAAGGCGGTGGGTGCTGCCCCTGCGGGAGAGCGGGGCCCGCAGGGCTCGTGGTGCCCCCTGTCCGGTCTCAGCCTCCCCCGTTATCGCTGGCGAGGAGCCGCCGCGGGCCCCGGAGCCCTGCCGGGGCGCTGGGCCGTGCCTTGCCCGCCGACCCCTCGGTGCCGCTGTTGGCCCGTGCGGAGGGAGGTGCTGGGGCAGGACTGGGCACCGTTTGTCGGGACCGCGGCAGGTGGTTCCCAGCTCGGGTTGGGTCGTGCTGGAGCATCTCCTTCAGCAGAGCCACCCAGGGTTAACGGGAGGGGGAAAAAGAGACCCCCGACCCTCCGCTGTAGCTCGGGGGGTCGGGGCCTGGAGCTGGTGCAGGATGCTGGAGGCCCAGCTCCGGTGCTCGCTGCTCCTTTCCCTCTCTCCCAGTGCTGGTGGAATGCTGTGCGCGGCTCTGCCCCGCTCTGGGCGGCGGGACGGGCTCCACCCTGAGCGCTGCCGACCCCTGCGCCCGCCTGGGCCCCGCGGCCGGGGAGCGCTGCCGGACAGGTACAGCCCGGCTCCTCTGCAGCCCTCGGGGGCACCCAGGGTGTGCCGGCCGCCCGCGGTGGCTGCCGTGGCTGCCGTGGGTGCCGGCCGCGCCTCGGGGCTGCTCAGGGTCCGTCCCCTCTGCCCGCAGATCGCCCGCAGCGAGGAGCCGGCCCCGGCCAGGAGCCCACAGCGGAGGCCGTGGGGCACCTGTGGACAGAGACTGAGCTGCTGCCCTTCCCTGGGACCCCCGCCGGGACAGCCGAGCTGCCCGGCCCGCAGGAGAGCCCCGGAGGCTCCGGGCCGGGCAGGGATGGGGCAGGGCCGGCGGTGAGGGGTGGTACAGCCAGAGAGCCCCCGGGGCCCCGGGGCGCTGCGGGCACCGCTGGAGGGGCAGCAGGCGGGGAGCAGCCCTCCCCTGCCGCTCTGGGGGTCACCTCTGCAGGGCCCCCAGCCCCCGCGGGGGCAGACACAGACCCCGCAGCCACACAGCCCCCGGGCAGTGCCCCTGTGGGACGTGGGACATCCCAAGGTGTCACGGCCGAGCAGGGGACGCTCTCGCACTCACCGCCCTCCCCGGCAGTGCCAGGTTCTGCCAGGGGCCAGCAGAGCTCCGGCAGCACCCTGCTGGGATGGAGGGCTTTTGGGACAGCCCTCGTGCAGAGCCAGAATGACCCTCCCAGCAGCCCAGGGACCGTGCTGGCCACGGACAGCTCAGCACCAGGGACAACAGGGACATCACCCTTTGCTGGGGGGCTGCAGAGGCTGCTGACCCCCACAGGGACCCTGCAGGGGACACACTGGGGGCTGCCAGGAGGACAGGGCTTTGTTTCCCACCCACGGGGGGGTCCCCACTCTGCCCCCCACCCCTCTGCTCTATCCCTTAGGCCTGGGGGGGGCCCTTTGGCCAGCACAGCCCAGCCAGCCGTGGGGACAGGCCCGGCCTTGCTGCCTGCCACAGGCAGGGGCTCAGCTCTGCCTCTCACCACCACCACGGCCAGCACCCCAGGGGTGACATCTCCCGGCCAGGGAGGAGCCCTGGACCTGACCACAGGGGTCTTGGGCTCACTTGACAGGGAGGGTCCCCCTGAGCACAGGCACCTCCCCCTGAGCCCTTCAGCCACCCCGGGGCAGCCCCCTGTCCCCCTGGCCCCTGGCAGCACCGCTGTGGCACAGGGTGGGGTGTCACACACCAGTCCTGGGTCCTCCCACATCCCCCCATCCCCACAGTCTGCCCCAGCCAGTGGCTCTGTGGTGACCCTGCTGTCGACCCCGCTCCCTTCCCCAGGGACTGCCTGGGGGGTCCTGGGATTGGGCCCCACTGTGGGCACCCCCCTTGGGGACCCCTCCCCAGGGCTGCCCCATTCCAGGTCGAGGGTGGGTCCTGCTGAGAGCTCTCCATCCCTGGGGGGGACCCAGGTGGGAGTGGGCAGCCTGGCACCCCCCTCAGCACCTGGGCCTCCCCAGCAGCCAGCTTTGTCCCAGCCTACGTCTTCCCTGGGACTGAGCCCTGCTACTGGTGTCACCACCACCAGTGTCACTGCCACCATCACAGCTGCAGGCAGCCCAGAGGGGCCTGGGGACATGGGGACGGTCACAGCAGAGCCACGTGCTGCTGTGCTGCAGAGGGATGTGCTGAGGCTGACAACGCAGGAGCCCACTGTGATGCCTGGGCCCCCCCAGCAGCCCACAGATTCCCACGGTGGGGGCCCTGGGTCCCCCTCAGCTCCTGGAGACCTGGCCCAGCCATCGAGCAGCTCCAGAGGGAGGACAGACCCTGGCAGCCCCCAGGTGACACTGGCTGGGGTGGGCAGGGCCCCCCAGGTGTTCATCGTGGAAGATCAGCCCCCGCTCCTGAGAGGTGAGTCTGAGGTTCTGGGATCCTCTGCTGGGGCACGGCAGGAGGGGGAGAGGCCCTGGGAGCCACCAGCATGGGGGTTTCGTGGTGGTGGCCCCTGGGGTGGGGTCATGACATGCTGGTCCCCATCCCCCCCCTGCAGCATCCCTCCTGCGCATCCCCTGTGAGCTGGTGCTGGACATGGCCTTCGTCCCGGCCCTGCGGGACCCCGCGTCCCCCGAGCGCCAGGAGCTGCTGCAGAGCTTCAACCAGACGGTGAGTGCGGGCCGGGGCCGGGGGCCGCGCCCCGGGGCACCGCGCTCAGCTCCCGGCCCCCGTGCAGGTCACTCCGCTCTTGGCCTCGGTGCCCGGCTTCCTGCGGCTGGAGGTGACGGCGCTCAGGTGGGTGGTGGCCCAGCCCCGCAGCGTGTGACGCTGCCCGGCACGGGGCACGGGGACTGTGGCACGCTGCGGGGCCCCGGCAGTGCCGGCCCGCTGCTCCCGCAGACCCGCGGCCGTGTCCCCGCAGGGAGGGCAGCGTGGTGCTGCGCTACGATGCGCTCTTCGCCGCCGAGCAGCTGCCGCTGCCGGGGCTGGACGAGCTCCTCGGGGCCGCGCTGGGCTCCGCCCGTGCCCGGCCGGGGCTGGCGGTGGGCACGGCCCCCGTGCTGCGCCACGCGGCTCTGGGTGAGTGAGTGAGTGAGAGGGGCCGGGGGGCGGCGGGCCGGGCCGGGCCGGGCCGGGCGGGCAGCGGTGACACAGCCGGGGCCGTCCCTGCAGCGCGGCCGCTGGACCCCTGCGCTCTGCTCTTCGCCTGCCCGCCCGGCTTCGCCTGCGTGCCCGGCGCGGACGGGAACGTCACCTGCACCTCCCTCTGCCACCGGGACTACTGCAAGAACCACGGCATCTGCTCGCACGCCCGGGACCACCAGCCCCGCTGCCAGTGAGTGCCCCGGGGGCTGCCCGGGTGGCCGGCGCTGTCCCCCCCGGGCGCTGATGGACCCCTCGGTGCAGGTGCCCCGTGGGCAGCGATTTCTGGTTCATGGGGCTGCGCTGTGACTACCGGGTGACCCAGCAGAGCCTGCTGGGCGTGGCGGCCGGGGTCCTGCTCAGCATCATCCTCCTGGGCGCCGTGCTCGCCGCCGTCGCCGTGCGCCGCTTCAAGGCGCTGCTGCTGGAGGCCAGGGCCGAGCAGACCCGCAGCAGGTGGGAGCCCTGGGGGGCCTGGGCTGGGGTCTGTGGGCTCCGGGAGGGTGGGCACTGCTGCCCCTCCTGCGGCCTGGGGGCGAGGGGCAGCAGGCAGAGCCGTGCTGGGCGGCTGCGCTGGGGCTGAGCTCCAAGGAGAACACCGTCGGGGGGCTGAGAGCGGCGGTGGGAGGTGCTGGGGTGGGGCAGCACCTGTGGGGCCCAGGAGCGGCTGCTGTGCCCCCCGGCCGGCCGGGGCTCTGGGGGTGAGCGTGGATGCTCCCAGCCCCGGGAAGTGGGGTGCAGCCTGCTGGGGCTGGGGGGCGGCACTGAAGGCTGTGCTGCTGCGGGCAGATGTGTGAGATGTGCTCCAAAGCGGTCCCCGGGACCCCTCAGTGGCTCTGCCTGCCCCGGCGTGTCCTGCCCGTGCTGCGGGGGCAGGCGAGGCTCCGGCACAGCCCTGACAAAGCAGCTCCTTTGGGAACGGGGCTCTGCTCTCCTGGCCCCACGGCCCGTTTAGTAATGCGCCCTGGGGATTGTTTCCGAGGAAACCTCTGGAACAGCTGCAACCACCGCGGGGCTGCGGCCAGAGGCTGAGCAGTGTCAGGGGCTCTGTCCCCACCCCGCCTCTGCGGCTGGGCCCTTCCCTGGACCCAGGAAATCTGGGCAGCAATCTGCGATCTGTGCTGTCAGGCAGTCACTGGGGCTGTGTGCTCACGTGCTTGTGCGTGTGCACGTGTGTGTACCCACGTGTGCATGTGCCTGCCCTGTGTGTACCTGTGTGTGTACCTGTGTGTGTGTATGTGTGTGTGTATCTGTATGTGTGTACCCACGTGTGCATGTGCCTGCCCTGTGTGTACCTGTGTGTACGTGTGTGTGTATCTGTATGTGTGCACACCTGTGTCTGTACACACGTGTGCACAGCTGTGTGTGTACCTGTGTGTACATGTGTATCTGTGTGTACCTGTGTGTGTGTACGTTTGTACACGTGTGCACTGCTGTGTGTGTACCTGTGTACCTGTGTGTGTACCTGCATGTACCTGTGTGTACCTGTGTGTACATGTGTACCTCTGTATCTGTGTGTACCTGTGTGTGTGTACATGTGTGTACACACATGTGCACAGCTGTGTGTGTACCTGCATGTACCTGTGTGTACCTGTGTATCTGTGTGTACCTGTGTGTGTATGTGTGTACACATGTGTGCACAGCTGTGTGTGTACCAGTGTGTACCTGTGTACCTGTGTGTGTACCTGCACGTACCTGTGTGTACCTGTGTATCTGTGTGTACCTGTGTGTGTGTACATGTGTGTACACATGTGTGCACTGCTGTGTGTGTACCTGTGTACCTGTGTGTACCTGTACCTGTGTGTACCTGTGTGTACCTGTGTGTGTACCTGCACGTACCTGTGTGTACCTGTGTATCAGTGTGTACCTGTGTGTGTGTACGTTTGTACACGTGTGCACTGCTGTGTGTGTACCTGTGTACCTGTGTGTGTACCTGCACGTACCTGTGTGTACCTGTGTGTGTACCTGTGTGTACATGTGTGTACACACGTGTGCACTGCTGTGTGTGTACCTGTGTACCTGTGTGTGTACCTGTGTGTACCTGTGTGTACCTGTGTACCTGTGTGTGTACCTCTGTGTGTACCTGTGTGTACATGTGTGTACACATGTGTGCACTGCTGTGTACCTGTGTACCTGTGTGTGTACCTGTGTGTGTACCTGCACGTACCTGTGTGTACCTGTGCGCACACCTGAGCCCGTGCCCGTCCTGCCCCGCAGCTACCGGCGTTTCTGCCGCCTGGACGATGTCTCTGCCCAGTACTGGTCCCGCTCGGGGCTGCCCTCGGCCAGCTCGCTGGACAACCCGGCCTTCAGCAACTCGGAGGAGCTGCTGCACCTGCAGGTGCTGGACGGCGGCTGCTGCGCCTGCCGGGGGGACTCGGCTGCCGGAGCCAAGCAGGGCCCCCTGCCCTGCGCCCACCCGCGCTGCCGGCCCAGGTAGGGACCCTGGGGCCTGGGGCTTGCTCGGGGGGCTGTGCTGAGTCTGGGCAGGGAGGGCTTTGGGGCACAGGGAGCCCTGGATCCGTTTGCAGCCCTGCCCAGACGGTGCCGGGAGCTCTGACAAACCCCAGCCCTTGGAGCCCACGGAGCAGCAGCACCTGGGTTGTTTTCTCCCACGGGAGGAGCTGCCCGTGCTGGGACTGCTGTAAGGGAGGAGAGTTCCCATCTGCAGGAAAGGGTGGCTCTGTGTGCTCATGGGAAAGTCAAATCAGCTTCCAGGGGTATCCATGGAAAAACAGCTCTGGAAGTTTCCAGCTGTATTGGCAAAGGGCAGGACGGGCAGGAACACCCCCAGCCGTGGGCCCAGGGGGATCGGGAGCAAAGCCACAGCTCTGGGTGCTCCCTCAGCCCCGGGGCTGAGCTCAGCACTGCTCCAACAGCGACTTCATCGTCCCCAGGGCACAGCACAAGGTCCCTCTCCTGAACCAGCCTGACTCTTATCCCCTTCTCCTAACTCCCCATGGCTTCTTTTCCAGTTTCCATTACGACTGGGACACCAGCTCCAGCAGCATCAATGACCCTATGGTGGACTCGGGGAAAGCCAGTGACATCTCCGTGTCCAGCTGGCCCATGGAGCCCATCCAGTGGGCTCCCTTCCCTCTCCTGCACCAGCTCTCCAGGCAGCGACCGGTGAGCCAGGGACCCGGGGAAGGGCTGCAGGGGCCAGGGTGGGGGTCCAGGGGGGTGCAGGTGCCCCAGGCTGCACCCTGCCCACCCCGCCCCGGGAGGGTGACTCCAGGGAAGCGCCGGGAGCCGTCCCTGGCTGGGGACAGAAGCCCCCGAGGGGCACAAGCCAAATTCCCTCTGTGCAGCACAAGGCCCGCCGGCCGCAGTCGGTCAGCGAGGGGCTGGAGCTGGGCACGCTGGAGCGCAGCTGGACGGCCTGAGGCCACGGACGACAGCCGGACACCAGTTCAGCTTTGAAACCAACCACATTTTATTTCCACGTAACGAGCTCAGTGAAGGAATTCCACACACTTGGACGATACAATCAAGGCGGGTGTGATGTCAGTGATGTCAGTCCCAGCGGGGCCGGGCCCGGCCAGCCCCTGCCCCGCTTTCCTGGCCGGGCCTGCGGGCTCCAGAGCGGGCAGAGACAGAGAGGGGTCAGGACACACGGTGCTGGCATCCACCAGGTGCTGACTTAGAGGGGCAGTCTGGGCAGAAAGGCCGGCGGTTCTGGAGGGCACAGCACGCGTGGGACACACGGCTCTGCCCCGCGGGACGAGCTCAGCCACGCCGCAGGCGGACACCACCGAAGCGCTGCTCATCGTGAGTCATGTCAATGAGGTATAAACACCGGGATGTTGTGAGCATTAAAAGTTTATTTTCCAAAACGCTCTCCTTATTCGCACGTGTCCTCTGGAGCATCGAGCTGGGCACAAATGGTGGGGGCTGGAAATGGGGCGCTGCACGGAGGGCAAGG